>BSBK01001514.1:1110000-1365000 GCA_027943335.1 Chamaecyparis obtusa
TCTAACCTTGTAATTAGATCAAATTTAAAGACTAATTAACACCTAATATACTCGTACTATGACCCTTTAAGACCTAATTAGACTCAATATGCTTAATATAAGCTCTCAGACCAAAGTAGACCTATTAGAACCTAATTAGACCTACTTAGATGCAATTAGACCTCTTAGGGAATCATAATTCCTAGTTATCTAGGTCTATTTTAAGAGGTCTATGATAGGTTATATGACCCCTTAAAAGCTTTTAGGACCTAATTAGACCCAATTAGATGTATTACAACCTAATTAGATCTATAAGACCTAATACAACAGAATTAGACCCAATTAGCACCTAAATAGACCCAATTAGACCTATTAGGACCTAATTCAACCAAATTAGACCTATTAGGACCTAATTATACCCAATTAAACCATTATGTCCTAATTAAGCCTATTAGGACCTATGGCAGGTTATATGACCCCATAAGACCCCATTAGACCCACTATGAGTAACATGACCCCTTAAGACCTATTAAAGCACCTAATTAGACCTATTAGTACCTAATTAGACCCAATTAGTTGTTATGACCTAATTAGACCTATTAGTACCTATAATAGGTTATATGACCCCTTTAATACCAAATTAGACCCACTATGAGTAATATGACCCCTTAAGACTTATTAGCACCTAGTTAGACCCAATTAGATCAATTTGTCACAATTAGACCCAATTAGACCAATTAGGACCTAATTACACCTAATTAGACCTAATTATACCTAATTAAACCTATTATGACCTAATTGGACCTATTAGGACCTATGATAGGTTATATGACCCTTTAAGACCCCATTAGACCTATTAAAATGTAATTTACATTTAAATATAATTTATGTAATTGATTTTACTTTCAAATAATGTAGTGAAATGTGCATAGTATTTAATTTTATTTTTATTTAAATTAGGAAAATGTACATGTATATGTAGACTTTATTTGATAGTAAATAAAATCTTTCAGGTACATACATATTCTAGATCTATCAGACATATTATTGCACATCACACATGGCAGATGCACCGATTCCCCCTGCGGAACCATTTTCACGCACTAATAGAGAGATTGAACGGTTGCAAGAATCTATAAATAATCCATCTAGCTCTACTATCTATAAGAGCACATGTCAGTCCATCCTTAATAGCTTGATTAGCATTAGGGATGACATTGATGGTACCACTCCCTATGCCCCAAATATTATAGAGGCCATACTTGAGAGGAAGAGACAAGAGGTTGGCTCTAGTCTTTCTCTTAAGGAGGTACAGGCTTTAGTGCCTAAAGAGACCCTAAAAGGGGAAGTTTTCCCATCTTATGTAGATAAAAATTATGTGAAGGGGTATCAAGTTACCAGGTGTGAGGATCCTGCTATATCAACATTGATATACCCTAGATTTCTAGCTGCTCATGGTCGTTATCTGAATAATGACCAGATTCCACTATACTTTGCATAATAGATTTTTGCTGAGGTTCATTTAGGTCATGCTATTAATTACACTAATTTTCTAGCACATCTAGGATAGGGGTGTGGTAGGCTTGCTAATAGAGATACTTTTCATTGAGCTGATCGACAGAGACCAGTACACAGGGCCATTATTGGTCAGAGGGCACCTGCTATAGCTCCTTCATTGGGTCCTATTGCAAATGATGTTATTTGTAGCACCCAAATTTGAGTTGTGATTGATAGTGTGGGGGACATTGCAGCCACTGCCACATCCATATCTAGTGATCAGGTTGGTCAGTACCTAATTTCTTGATGACACTCCAGATCGTTAGGTGGAGCATCCGCTAGTAGGACCGTAGATGACATGTACACTGCAATAGGCATCCCTTCACTTTCTATCCTGGAGGGACTTACAAGAGAGATGACACATGTGACACTGACTAGCTTGGCTGAGGATCTATTGGATGCATATGCATTTATAGCAACAGAGCATGATATCCCCATATAAGAGGCTAGATATCATGTGGGTACTATCAGATATGCTCAGCCACATCCTTCTCACCTAGACCGTGGCCATAGTGGCATTTCTCATGAGGATCCACCTACTGACCACTCTATTGTTGTACAGGGAGATGCACAATGTATAGACCTTTTAGTCAGTGTAGGGCATCAGTTCTCTGATGTTGGCCTTGATGATGTTGAGTTTAGCATAACCACTATAGGTTATTTAGATTTTTTGACACATGATGATATGACTTCCATGCCATCTCATCTGGTTAGTCCATTGCATTCATCATTAGAGAGGCATGTGCAGTCTACTCATGTTGTAGATGTAGATTTGAGCTTGGACCGGACACAACAAAATCTTGATACCTTGGTTGATAGGATTGAGGCCAGGCAATCCGAGTACTATCAGTTTCCACCACCTACACAGGTATAAATTAGATTATATACATGTATTTAATGTTACAATTAAACTTAAATTTATTTTCAAAATTTTAATCAATTGATTTATATATATATATGTACATGCATGTATATAAATGATATAAATTTTTTGTCTACTAGGATATGCCTCTTATTACTCCTTCTTTGGGTACTGATCATGTACATCATCGGGACTCACTCAATGATGACATCAGTAGTGGACAGGTGAGTTTTTAATTTATTATCTATGTGTACACACTTTATAACATGTTTTCTTGTACAATATTTTAAATCAAACTTAAGAGATCTTTGTACAATGTTTATATATTTTAATTTATATATCTCTTTCTTTGTAGGGATCTGCACATCCTTCACAACATGATAGTCACTTTGGGTGTGACCGCTTAGTGAGGAGTCGACATGATGAGTCCTAGGGACTTTCATATTTGATCAGAGACATATTTCATATTATGTATATATATATTCACATGTGTTTGATGAACTATATTTCATTTCTAGACTCTACATGACCGATTGATGTGTTTGATATTATATTTCATTTCTAGACGAGCTTTTGATAGAATGTTTGACACATGATTGATTCATATGCTTAATATTTATAGTACTTGATCTACAAACATGATTGATGTTTCATGCATGTTATATATATACTTTCACTCTAGATACATGTGCATGTGTGATGAACTTGTAAATTTTCACTATTTTCAATAGATTACATACACATGTACATGTTTAATTTAAATTTGACTAACTTTATTTCAATAGATTAAAAACATGAATGATGTTTGAATTCAATAGATTACATGTACATGAATGATGTTTGATTGTACACATGTTTATAATGAAAGTTATGAATGATGTAAATTTGACACATGTGAGCTATATAATAGAGGTCCCTATATGTTTCATTGAATCTTACTTATATTTAAATGTACATTCAATAATATTTGTGCACGTACTTTTAATTTAATGTTGTTGTACTTCAAGTAGATTTTATAAATTTAAAACATGCACGTCCTAATGTAACACATGGAAATTTAATACATACACACATTCATATTCCAAAGTTAGAGTACTTCATAGACAGGTAGATAATTAATATATCATATCCACTTGTAAGACATAAATTTGAGATCTATATATTCTTAATTTTTAATTTAATTCAAGCTCCATTCACTATGGGCACCAGTAGGAAAGAATGGAGCTAAGAAAACCTCTGGTCTCGACCATGAAAAATTTAGTTCAAATCATATTTCATGCGTGATTTAGTCCACATCAAGTGGTTCATCTCTCTCTCAAATAACATTTAATATTCTCTCATGGTCATCAGTATCAAGTCTCCACTTACGAATGCCACGTCTCGTCACAGGAACAAGAGATAGGATGGTGGCAATTACAACATGACTATATTGATAAACCTTATTTTTAGGTTGATAATCAATAAAATGAATCCCATGTTTAAGTATTTTGGTTTGCTTCAAATATGTTCCTTGCACGACAACTGAACCTGCACAATGTGTTCCTCAATGTTAAATATATATATCTAGATGTGATAAATACTAACCATATAAAAAAACTTAAATATAGTAATAGAACCTATGGGAAACATAATTCCATCGCTTGTTTCATTCTGTGTTAGCTTCATCCTCTCCTTACAACAACGTAATAAATAGTAACTAACACCTCCACATTTCCAGGCTCTGCTACTACTGCAAAAATATGTCCTGCATTTAAAGTGAACTTTTAATTTTAGGAACTTGTAAATATAAATTAAACAAACTTTATTTAAATGAATTGAGTTTATGAATCCTTTTTAAACATGTACATAAAAACACACGTACAAATTTTGATCAAACCTGAAATATGATCATAATCTATAGAAATCAATAGAATGTCGTCAAAGCTTTCATCTTGAACGTCATTTGTGTTTGTAACATCTAGTGGAACCAAATTCCATTCACTAAGATATCCACATTTTTTGTTGATACATTCGTCATAGTTTTCAGAAATGCAGTCATAACAAAAGCATGAATAATCTCTAGTGTACAATGACCACACATTACTATCCATACTCATAACTGAATGTAGGGATCTTTTTTTGTCTACTCTCTTGCATCCATGGATTGATCTTCTGTCAACACCTGAACAATAGAGAGGTCACATGTAAAAATTAAAGACATATATAAGTTAACTCAAACAATGATCAATAAATTTAAAATTAGTACCTGTTATCTCCCAAAATACTTGGAATGGTATGACTCGATCTGATCATGATGATGTGTTATCACAATTTGGCACCATAAAATGCATCTTGCACCACTCAACTACATCATGAGCATTATTTATATGATATCCCTAATAGTCCAGTTGATACTTTCTTTAAGCATGTTTGATACAATCTCCTGCACCATCATGCTCTCCCTTTCCATGTCCACTCTCAAAGAAACTCCAAATATGTGGTATCTTTTGGTATCGATGATAATTTTGATGCCTTTGTTTTCTGAATATCCAAAAAATGTGTTAAAGTAATTCTTGACAAAATGTATGTCATGCTCTTTATCATCACTAATGTAAATTTGATATTCTTTCTTTATGACTCATGCTTCATATGTACTTTCAACACCATCCAAATCTAATTGTGCATGTCAATAAGACACATGTACCATGATAGTCATCTACTTTGTATAGTGGTATTCTGCTTGAAGTTGTTTTTGAGATACAAAGGAGTAGTTCTCTACAAAATCAACAACTGATAAAATCATTCCAATTGGAAAAGATTCTTTTTGTATTTGGAATTGTTTTGCTTGCCATTTAGCAAAAAAACCATGTCGTATGTATGGTTGAATCAATTTACGAAAATTCTCCATAAATGTTGCAACAGGTATCTCATCTTCTACATATTCCAACCTTGTTGATTCTTTCTCAACTTTTGTTTCAGACTTTATGTACTTGTATCTCTTACATTTTATCATCCTTGTCATGTCAGTATCTTCAAGTCTCAAAGGAAATTTAGCCAAATCCCCGCATGTTTGACAAGTTCCTCTTATGCAATCTATTTCAGGTATTTCATGATCAATTAATTTGTTACATAAGATTGATGTTATGAATTGACTTGGATGTTTAGGATAATCATTTTGAGAACCACCACTTTCTTCTATCATATTTCTAAACCCTTGGTAGTAGAGATCAAATTCAATGTGATATCGACAACAACAAGTTTCAAAAGATTTATTTATCTTTACAAAAAATGGATTTAATCTTTCAAACATTGTTTGTCCAATCTTAATATCAGGATTTGAGTTTCAAAATGAGAGATACAATTCATGTTGTGTGGTGTCCAACCAATGTTTTGTGTGCTGGAAATATTCCTTAGGCCCAGTCCTCTTCTTGATAACGTCTCTTGTATTTGGTGAAGGATGAGTATGATCAGTCCAAAATGACGTAACTAAGTTCCTAATTGTTTCATTAATTCTATCAGACCAAGGAGCTCTACACATTAGTGTCCAATTACCTTCCAATGTAGTATCATCCAAATTGATTCTTCTTTTGAAATAGTGTGTCATTGTCTTCCTACTGTACCTGATCTGAGATGAAAGTGAAGAAATTTGTCTTCTTTGGGACATGTATTTATTTAAAATAGATGTCAGTATCACTCTTCTTGAAATGGACCTATTTGTAGATCTAGTTGTTTTTCCAATGGAATGCAAATCTTCCTTAACACTGTCAACAATATTTTTTTGCACGTTACTTGATTTTAACTTTTTCAAACTTGCATCTACACCCAACAATTTTAATGGCTCTTTTAACTCATCTTTAAGAAGTGTAATTGATAATAGTTGAGTTTTTTCAAGTGTACCAAGATTCTCAAATTGTTTCATTATTTGCTTAGACTTTTTGTTCAATGCCCTCTTCATAATATTTATGGGTTGTTTACCATAATCTCCCATTTTTTCCACATCCATTTCAATTAAATGATCTATGCTTTTACGATTAATTTTTATCTTCAACTATTGGAGTAGACTATCATTCACATATGTTTCTTGCACTTCCACTACAAATAAAATAAAATAAAAATATCTTAATATCGCATCTTAAGGGGACCTTCATGAAATAAGTATTTACAAGCTCTTGAACATGTCAAACAGGTATAATAATTTATACACTAATGAGAGAAACACATACTTGTTTGACCTTGGGTTGATTCAACTTGGGATGCCCCTTGTCCAACATTTTCATCATCAAAGGCTGCATGTACACAACAAAAACAATAACTTCTTAAGGGGAAAGACCCAAAATGTATATTCACCAATAAGAGACTAAATTGAGATAGTGAGAGAGAGAGAGAGGTGTACTTGTTTGATATTCTAAGAGTTGTGCTTTTTGAGCTTGCGATGACCCTTCTCCAACTTCTAAAGGTTGGGCTTGTTGAGCTTGTGATGACCCTTCTCCAACTTCTTATAGTTGGGCTTGTTGAGCTTGTGATGAACCTTCTCCAACTTCTGAAGGTTGGGAAACTTGTTGAGCTTGTGATTCTTGATCATTTCCTACATGTATGAAGTATAATTTATTAAACAAAAACTTTTGAGTCTAATTGGTTCTAATTGGGTCTAACTAGTTTCTAATAGGTCATATTATGTCCTAATTGGTCCTAATTGAGTCTAATTGGTCATATTAGGTCCTAATTGGTCCTAATTGAGTCTAGTAGGTCATATTAGGTCCTAATTGGTCCATATTAGGTCCTAATTGGTCATATTAGGTCCTAATTGGTCCTAATTGAGTCTAATAGGTCATATTACGTCCTAATTGGTCCATATTAGGTCCTAATTTGTCCTAATTGAGTCTAATAGGTCATATTAGGTCCTAATTGAGTTTAATAGGTCATATTAGGTCCTAATTGGTCCTAATTGAGTCTAATTGGTCCTAATTGAGTCTAATAGGTCATATTAGGTCCTAATTGGTCCTAATTGAGTCTAATAGGTCATATTAGGTCCTAATTGGTCCATATTAGGTCCTAATTTATCCTAATTGAGTCTAATAGGTCATATTAGATCCTAATTGGTCTAATAGGTCATATTAGGTCCTAATTTATCCTAATTTGTTCTAATTGAGTCTAATTGGTCCTAATTGGAAGTCCTAATTGGTCCTAATTGACTCTAATAGGTCATATTAGGTCCTAATTGGTCCTAATTGAGTCTAATAGGTCATATTAGGTCCTAATTGGTCTAATAGGTCATATTAGCTCGTAATTTATCATATTAGGTCCTAATTGAGTCTAATAGGTCATATTAGGTCCTAATTGATCATAATTGAGTCTAATCTAGGTCATATTAGGTCCTAATTGGTCCATATGAGGTCCTAATTTTTCCTAATTAACTCTAATTGGTCCTAATTTCAAGTCCTAATTGGTCCTAATTGAGTCTAATAGGTCATATTAGGTCCTAATTGGTCCTAATTGAGTCTAATAGGTCATAGTAGGTCCTAATTGGTCCTAATTGAGTCTAATAGGTCATATTAGGTCCTAATTGGTCCTAATTGAGTCTAATAGGTCATATTAGGTCCTAATTGGTCCATATTAGGTCCTAATTTGTCGTCATTGAGTCTAATAGGTAATATTAGGTCCTAATTGGTCTAATAGGTCATATTAGGTCCTAATTTGTCCTAATTGAGTCTAATTGGTCCTAATTTCAAGTCCTAATTGGTCCTAATTGAGTCTAATTGGTCCTAATTGAGTCTATAATAGGTCATATTAGGTCCTAATTGGTCCTAATTGAGTCTAATAGGTCATATTAGGTCTTAATTGGTCCATATTAGGTCCTAATTTTTCCTAATTGAGTCTAATAGGTCATATTAGGTCCTAATTGGTCTAATAGGTCATATTAGGTCCTAATTTGTCCTAATTGAGTCTAATTGGTCCTAAGTGAATCTAATAGGTCATATTAGGTTCTAATTGGTCCTAATTGAGTCTAATAGGTCATATTAAGTCCTAATTGGTCCATATTTCAAGTCCTAATTGGTCCTAATTGAGTCTAATTGGTACTAATTGAGTCTAATAGGTTATATTAGGTCCTAATTAGTCCTTATTGAGTCTAATGGGTCCTAATTGAGTCTAATAGGTCATATTAGGTACTAATTGGTCCATATTAGGTCCTAATTGGTCCTAATTGAGTCTAATAGGTCATATTAGGTCCTAATTGGTCTAATAGGTCATATTAGGTTGTAATTTGTCATATTAGGTCCTAATTGAGTCTAATAGGTCATTTAGGTCCTAATTGGTCCTAATTGAGTCTAATCTAGGTCATATTAGGTCCTAATTGGTCGATATTAGGTCCTAATTTATCCTAATTGACTCTAATTTGTCCTAATTGAGTCTAATAGGTCATATTAGGTCCTAATTGGTCCTAATTGAGTGTAATAGATCATATTAGGTCCTAATTGGTCCATATTAGGTCCTAATTTGTCGTAATTGAGTCTAATAGGTCATATTAGGTCCTAATTAGTCTAATAGGTCATATTAGGTCCTACTTGGTCTAATAGGTCATATTAGGTCCTAATTGGTCTTAATTTTTCCTAATTGAGTCTAATTAGTCCTAATTTCAAGTCCTAAGTGGTCCTAATTGAGTCTAATAGATCATATTAGGTCCTCATTGGTCCTAATTGAGTTTATAATAGGTCATATTAGGTCCTAATTGGTCCATATTAGGTCCTAGATTATCGTAATTGAGTCTAATAGGTCATATTAGGTCCTAATTGGTCCTAATTGAGTCTAATAGGTCATATTAGGTCCTAATTGGTCTTAATTTTTCCTAATTGAGTCTAATTAGTCCTAATTTCAAGTCCTAAGTGGTCCTAATTGAGTCTAATAGATCATATTAGGTCCTCATTGGTCCTAATTGAGTTTATAATAGGTCATATTAGGTCCTAATTGGTCCATATTAGGTCCTAATTTATCGTAATTGAGTCTAATAGGTCATATTAGGTCCTAATTGGTCCTAATTTCAAGTCCTAATTGGTCCTAATTGAGTCTAATAGGTCATATTAGGTCCTAATTTTTCCTAATTGAGTCTAATAGGTCATATTAGGTCCTAATTGGTCTAATAGGTCATATGAGGTCCTAATTTGTCCTAATTTTTCCTAATTGAGTGTAATTGGTCCCAATTTCAAGTCCTAATTGGTCCTAATTGAGTCTAATAGGTCATATTAGGTCCTAATTTGTCCTAATTGAGTCTAATAGGTCATATTAGGTCCTAATTGGGTCTAACTTGGTTCTAATAGGTCATATTAGGTCCTAATTGGTCCTAATTGAGTCTAATGGGTCATATTAGGTCCTATTAGGTCCTAATAGGTCCTATTAGGTCCTATTAGGTCCTAATAGGTCCTATTAGGTCCTAATAGGTTCTATTAGGTCCTAATTAGTCCTAATAGGTTCTATTAGGTCCTAATTAGTCATAATAGGTCCTATTAGGTCCTAATTGGTTCTAATTGAGTCTAATTGAATCTAATTGAGTCTAATTAGGTCCTAATTGGTTCTAATAGGTCATATTAGGTCCTAATTGGTTCTAATTGAGTCTAATTGAGTCTAATTGGTTTTAATTAGTCCTAATAGGTCCTAATAGGTGCTAATTAGTCCTAATAGGTCCTAGTTAGGTCCTAATAGGTCCTATTAGGTCCTAATTAGTTCAAATAGGTCTTATTAGGTTCTAATTGGTTCTAATTAGTTCTAATTGGTCCTAATTGGTCCTAATTGAGTCTAATTAGGTGCCAATTTATTATAATTGAGTCCAATTAGGTTTTAGTAGGTCATAATTGGTTCTAATTGAGTCTAATTAGGTGCTAATTGGTTCTCATTGATTGTATTTGGGTCCTAATAGGTCCTATTAGTCCTAGAATAGGTCCTAATTAGTCCTAATAGGTCCTATTAGTCCAAATAGGTCTACAGTTAGGTCTAGTTAAGTCTAATAGGTACAATATCACATTTACATGAACATTAAGACAAGTCTTGACCATCAACTTAAAATATCTATCTAGAGAAACATCTTAGACATACCTTGTTTCCGACGATGATATCTTTTTCATGATTCTTCATGTAGTCTTTGTTCAATCTCTTTTGAATAATGTTGTGTACTTTTGTTTAGCCTTCTCTTTTGATTTCCCATCACAACTTAGAAAATTATTCCGTGCCAAAATGTCTTCCTTCTCCTAAATGTGAATTATTTTACAGCTTTCAGATTTATGAAATGAAAAAAATGTACATTTATTTATAACTAATCCTTATTAATCGGAAATGCCACCAAAAAGGCTGACATAGGTTTCTATCGAAAGTCAAACTTAACTTTCTATCAAAACTAAATGACTTTAGACCAAAACTAGTTTAGTAATGGCTAGAATTTGCAATTTTTGGCAAAGTACTTTCGATCAAAAGTCAAAAGTTTCAATTGAAAGTACTTTCTATCGAAAGTCCCTGGTTTAGGCCATGGTTACAAGTTTTGAAGAAATTATGAGAATTTCATTTCTTCGGGCCTCAAGCGCGTTGATCAAATGGAAGAATAAGAAGACATCCTTTTGCATACAATAAGTAATTGGAACTAGCTTTCTAACAATTATATATTTGACTATTTTTAAATTTATTATGTGTATGGTTTTTGACGTTAAATGAATGTAGGTTTTTTATGAAATACAAACCTCTAAGTTTGACATTCAATCAAAAATAGTAAAAAAAGGAATTTTTTTTTTAAAAATAACAGTTCCCTCCGTATTCGAGTCTACTTTCTATTAAAAAAAATAAAATTGAAATTTGATAAAAACACAATAAGTTATAAGCTATGTAGTCAAGGTACATCAAAATTATGGTTTAGTCAACTTCAAACATTAATAAAATATGCAATAATAGTGATAATGTCATCAAACCAATTGCATGCCCTTCATATGGATGCTACAAAACTAAATTTGGAAGAATTGCATTCATATCTATTTTACAAAAAAAGTTATGCTCTATGAAAACAATGTTACTATTTGAAAATGACGTTTTCAGCACCATACAAGTTTTTCGTGGGAGAAAGAAAAAAGTATTCAACTAAATTAAAAAAAAATAAAAAAATATATATTTAGAATCTAGACAGAAAATCCTAAAAGACTCTAATTTACTTCATCCTCCGATTTTGAATGGTTCAATGACAATATGCATCCGAATCTAAAAGTTTTTCTCAAAATGTAGAGTTCAGTGTCCGTTTAGGAAAAAAAGTGTAACCCACTATTGTGGGTTCACCCCAGTAGTAGTTTTATTTACTAAAGCTATTGTTATTGCTCGTCATGCCGCATTACTATCTTTAGAATGAATTTTCTTTCTAATTGTGTCAAAGGCACTAGCAACAGTTGATACAACTTGTTTTAGAGACTCATCCTTCTTGGATTTCACATAAATGCCTAACCTCTTCATCACTTTTTGCATTTTAGACATTTCAATTAATTGTAACATTAATTGACATTGAAACCCAAATTTCTTATTATAAAAAAATTGTCTAAAAAATTTGCTCGCGTGTGTCCTAATCTTTCTCCATGAAACCAAACCACATAGATTGTCTAGCACATCATTTTTTATTTGAAATTGTTCATTTATTTCATTATCATTCAAAGGAGTTTTTTTCTGATCAATCGATGTTTCTATGTCTACATCCACATTTTTGATTTCAATCTGAATTGGTGTTTGATTTTTAGTTTCAATCGGTGTTTGACTTTCAGTTCCTTTATCATTATGATTAACATTACTAATTTCTAAAATTTGACGTGCAATTAAATTTGTTAATCTATTTTCAGGAATAAAATTTAAATCATTTTTATTTTAATCCGCTTCTAGTAATTGATGAACTTCTTTATCAGAATAAGTTACATTTCAATGTGAAGACATCCCTGTATCCAATACTGGATTAGAAGACGCACCTAAATTTTCTTCTTCAATGTCTGCATTCATTATGGTGTCTTCATTATCCTCCTCTTCTAAAACAATTGTTGAACTCGATGCTCCAATATTATTCTATTTTTGAAGTGTTTCTCTTCTTTCCCATTGTCATTTGCCTCCTCTCTATTTGCTGCAACCTCCTCAGTTGTCAGAACCTTCCTTAGCCTCTTTCTGCATTGGTTTGATCCCATTTTTGCACCAAGATTTGACCTCAAATGATTCTTTTTGAATGTCAGATCCAAAACAAGACAAAAGTATAGAATGTTGATAGAAATATTTTGTTTTCCTAGTAAGGATCGGTAAAAAAATGATTGAAAACTTGTCAATCATTGAGATCAGGCCCATAGTCCTATTTTTTGGCTGCAACGACTCTTTATGAAATGGACACCCATTATTTAAAACAAAGCAAGTGTCTAATATTTAAAGGAAATAGGTGCCCGTTTTGTATTTTCACAAAATAGGCACCCGTTTTGTGAATTTTAAAAAATGGTCACCCATTTTATAAATCTATGAGCAGGAACTGTATCCGCTGGCTTGGTTCTTGGTTCTGGATAGGCTTGGTGGGACCAAGCCTATGCTTGGCCCTACACAAAAATGGCCAAGGCATTACAGGATAAAATTTATGCCTTGCCATAATTTTTTGGACAACTTCCCGAATGAATTTTTTGATAAAACAAAAACCCATTTTAGCTCTTATTGTGTAGATTATAAAAATATAAATTTTAACATTTTTACAATATTTATTAAGTCAACGTGGTACCTAAAATTGAAATACTAAGGTTAACTAAAACTTTAATAACTTTTTTAATTTTACATTTTTTGAAAAATGAGTTATATGACATCAATCTACATAGAATTTCCTTCAAATTAAGTTTTTTTTTTTTTGAAAAAAGTGAAGTTATCATCAAATTATGGAGGCTATACACCAGAGGTTTAAAAAATGTACTTTATAGTGAATTAAAAATTAATAAAAAAATATTCAATAAAAAAAAGGATAAAATATTCTCATCAATCTTCAATGTTTTAGGTATCTTTTACCAAAAGGATTCACAAAAATACATTCATTTACTTCAAAAAAGGGTTGTCATACATGTGCGAGGTGTGGTCCTGAAATAGGCATTTTGAAAAAGTAATTTTTAAACATGCCTACTAAAATTCAATTTATACCATGTGGGTATTGAAATAAATTACATATTTGAAAACTAGACTCTGAGCACTAAATTTTATGTAACTTAAGTTTTCCAAGATTCAATCTTTAAGTGCCTCAAATTTTGACATCAATTGATAGAAATTTTGAAAAATATAGAAAACACTTCCACTTTTTGGCCAAAAGTGGGACTCAACTTCTTGCACCCACCCTTAAGTATGCATTTTTAAATGGAATTCTTAAAGAAGAAGTTTACATTGAACGACCTAAAGGATTTGTTGAAACTTCTAACAAGGATATGGTATGAAAACTACACAAGGCACTCTATGGATTGAAGCAAGCACCACAGACATGGTATGAAAGATTAAACTCATATTTAGTGAAGATTGGATTTCAAAGGATAAGTGAGAACAATAACTTGTATCTAAAATGTGATAGTACTGATAAGATTTTAATTGCTGTGATATTTTTTGATGATATTATATTTGGAGGAAATGAATCAATGTTTAAATCATTTGCTGAAGAGATGAGAAAGGAATTTCAGATTTGTCCATGATAGGAGAGATAAAATTCTTTATTGGACTATAAATTCGACAAGTTAAAGATGGGATCTACATAACACAGTCAAAGTATATCGAGGAGATCCAAAAGACATTTAATATGGAAGATTCAGAACTGGTTGGTACACCGATGCCTACTGGTTATAAATTATCAAAAAAAGATGAGACAAAGGAAGTAAATGGGACACTTTACCAATCCATGATTGGTAAACTACAAAATGTTGTACAAAAATGACCTGATATTGCACATTCAGTTGGTATAGTTGCAAAGATTTATTCCAATCCAAAGGAGACACACATGTTTGTAGTGAAAAGAATATTTAGATATCTGAAAGGGACTGAAGATTTCGATCTTCTATATACAAAAGGAGGAGATTTTGATCTCAAGGTATATAATGATGTTGATTGAGCTGGAAACATTGATGATAAAAAAGGTAGAAGTGGCAAAGCTTTTTTTCGAAGAAAGGTTAGTGACATAGATAAGCAAGAAAAAAGTTGTATTTCACAATCTACTGTTGAACCTAAGTATGTTGCTGCATCTATGAATTGTTCAAACATTGTGTGGATCAAATAATTACTACAAGGTATGCAAGAAGAGATGATTGTCTAGTAATAATCTAGTACAATAATAATAGTGCTATAAACATATAAAACAATTTGGTAATGCATTCAAAGAAAAATCACATTTTTATCAAGTATCATTACTTGAGAGAGAAAGTTCAAGACAAGCATGTGATATTAGTGTATGTGAATTCAAAGGAATTGACAGCAGATATATTCATGAAACCACTACTGAAGGATGCTTTTGAGTATCTATGAGGTAAGTTAGAGGTTGTTCACCTATCCAATATTCACTAAGGCAAGATGCATGTTGCATCAATTCAAGTATTCATCAGGATATCTATTTTGTGATTTGATGTCAGTGTTCACTCTTTAGGTTAAGCCCGAAGTTGTGAAAAATGATTATGTCTTCAAAGAGAAATCAATACACTTGAGGCATGATTTACTGCCTGAGAAAAGTTTTAGGAGTATGTGTCATTGGTATTGTTTTCAAAGAGGGAGAATAAAGAAACTGATTATTGAGGGAAAATAACTATATTGATGACTACAAAGAGGGAGAATACTACTATGAGGGAGAAGTTTACTAAAGATTGAAAAGAGGAAGAATATGCTAAGAGAGGATTTGTTGAGAGATGAAATATCCAAGAGAGAGAAGATCAGACACAAGGAGATCAAGAAAAGAAGAATTTACATCTTAGAGGGAGTACAAGAGGACAAAGAATGACAATGAAGTGTTTCCATCATCAATTGAACAATGAATATATTTAATGTGTTTCCATCAATGCCAAAGAGGGATATTATAAATATACCAATGGCGATGATGATGATGATGACCAACCAAGATCAGAGGTATAGAAGATATTAGAAAGATTAGATCATTTATTATCTTGTGATTGATATCAAGCAATTGATATTTGATTTATATTGTGTTTCCATATCATTTGGAGTATGATATAATTTCAATGAGTTAAGGAGAAGAAGAAGTGAAATGTTGTGTAGATGAATAAATTAATTGGGTAACTAATACATAACAGACAATGCTAAGAGTATGTTGATATAATTGTTTTCTACCTAACATATGATTATATCAAATCGGTAAAGACTGGTAAAGAAGATTAATCAAATTGGTAAGTAAAACAGTTTTGGATACATAGTAGGAAAGGTCATTTGGTAAAGCTAAAAAGTCATTTAGTAAAGAGAAAATTAAATTTTGGTAAAGAAAAGAAACTCAAAACATCGAGCAGAAGGTTTTAGTCACTGAGCAAGGAACAAGAATTAAATACAAGGATCAGAACGACATTTAATGATGAGCTATGATGAGATGGAAGATTGTGATGATAGGAAGAGTTAGTTAGAGAGATCTACGATTAAGAAAATTCATGACAATGATCTATTATACAAATCTAAGTGGTTAAAATAGAAGGAACAAGTTTCAAGAGAGTTCAAGTTCCAAGGTGAGGATAAAACATGTTACTAAGATCTATATACATTGAATAAGTTTATGAAGTTGATCAGATGGTTGAAATTAATCAAAGGAAAAAGTGATAAAGGAGATTAAGTGGAAAAAAGAGTATAAAATGGATGAATTTGTATGAACAAATGCTTGGAAAAATGAAGGGTTGGTAAGTCATTGACTGTTGCAATGAAGAATGAAAAGGTTTAATTTGGAGTGCGAGAGCAAAATTTGATGAAGTATTAAGGGTAAAAGCACAATTGAGTGTCACCTTTTAGGCTAACTCAAATCACTCAGCCCAGTTAGACTCGACCGAGTCTAACACGACCGAGTACATGTAGGTACCACGAGGCTCTGAAAGGAATCTACATGGCCTAGTAGACTGGGCTGAGTGGTACTTAGCTGAGTAAGAGTCAACCAAGTCTTTATGATATTTTAAATATCAAAAAACATCCCAAGCCCCTCATTTGCACATTATTTTTCTTCTCATGGGGGGCCGAACCCTAAGGGTACTTGGCCTAGTAGGACTCAATCGAGTCAGACTTAGCCCAATCAGACTTTACTGAGTCTACCTAGGTGACATGCCATGTTGGCAGCCAAACCTCCATAAACACAAAAAAACTAGAATGTTGCACTTTTATTGTTCCTTTCTTTGATCAAAATAGAAAATGTTAAAAAACTAAAAGTACCCTTTTCTAGATCTCAGAAGTACTATTCTGGACATTTAGATTTTATATTTTTTCAAGTACAAAAGGTTAAACAAATTTTCTAAAAATTACATGTAGGTATATTAAACTTTGAGAAGACATTGATTCAGAAAATATAGAAAAATGTTAAATTAATTCAGAAAATTTTTAAAATCATATACGACACTAGAGGAGATAGGCCTCTTCAATAATATATAATTTATTTGGTTTTTGGTATAGTTTTGATAGGGGAAAAGTGGCGGGAGACAAAAACTGTTGATTTCAGGTAAGTTCGAGATCGAAAACACATCTTTCTTTTTTTTTGCACTAGATATACATGTTAACTAAAAGATATTCTAAAATTGGAGGGAAAAACATTTCTTTACTTATAATGATTTGATGGGAAGTAAACCCCCTGGTTTGTAGTATTTTTCAGGATATGAAAATAGACCTAAAAAATTAAAAAAACATATTAATTTTTTCTCAAATTATTTTTAAAAAATTATAGGCATAAAATTCATCCTATTTTACACATTTCATCAGTTTACATCATCTTTAAATTCTCAACAAAAATGTGACTTTTATGCCCTTGAAGTTTTTCAGTTTTGGTGTTGTTAGCCTTTTCCTTTGTAAAAGGGTGACAACTTATTATTTTTTCACCCTTAAAGCCAATGGAAAGTAAAGAATTGAAGTGAATAACAAGAGTACACAAAGGATCTGATTATGAAAAGGATAGTTGTGAATATTACAAATCAATATATTCACTATTGCTTATTAACATTTGTAAGAGAAAAATCTCTTAACCGAGTGGAGTTAACAATCTTATTGTAAAATCCTTCCAAAAGGTAACATTTTAAAGAGTATTTGAAGTTCTATAACTAGGACACTCCTAACAGGATGAATATCCTAATATATTTGAGGAAAATCCCTTGAACAGGTCACACCTAGTAATGTGTATTCTAATCTTTAATAGGATTGGCTCTTAACCAAGCATACTTCAGAAGAATATTTCGTTAGTGGTAGACAATTTCCACAGTGGTTTTTTTCAAAGTTGGGTTCCATGTTAAATATCAGTGTTGTATGTGATGAATGATTATTGTGAATGTTATTGTTGATTGTTAAAGTTTATTTACTATTGTCGATAAATAGTGAATTATTTCTGACCGAGTTTACACCGAGTTAACTAGAGAAAGTTTGTAAGTTATAGATAATCAAGGATTACTGATTCGCCCCCCTCCCCTCTCCATAATACAACAATATGTATGTATGTATGTACACACACATAATTTATGGCTAGAAAGGTAATATACAAGTTTATATCATTGTTTCAATTTTTTTAAAAATATTTAGAAATGTTTGATTTTAATAAAGATGATGATTAATATTTATTTTTGTATTAATATTTAATTTTCAATGTTTGATTCTAATTGAAAGGCACGATTAATATATTATTGAATATTCTTAAAATATATATCTAAAACTTTCATTAATGAAACATTTTATTATTCATATAAATATAAACTTGATGATTGATATTTATATGATAGTTCATGAATGATATAATAACTAACAAGGGTTGTGGTGTAGCACAAGACCTTACCAAATGTTGAAAGATTAATGCTCAAATTAAGATGCTTGTCTCTAATGAAGTAGCCCATTGAGCCCTCTACAGGAGCATAAATCAGCTAACTATCTAAGGGGGGTGATTGTTCCAAGTCGATGGGTCATCCCCCCATGGATCAAATATGTTCATAAAGACCTGACAATATTGTCATTATAAAATTATTTTACACGTGTACAATAGGAATAGAAATAAATATAAAATCTAATAATTCCCAAAATATATTTTGTAAAATATTAATATAATGGGTGGAAATTTTTTATCACAAAATTCCAATGTTGCACTCTACAATATGCAAAAGAAAAATGCTTAATTCTTTTTTAATGGAAAAATTTATAAATTAACCACCCTATATTAAGATTCGATAATTAGCAAGTATTCAATTTCTAGTAAAGCATGCTTTCTAAGACCAATATAGACATTTGACACCTTTCTTTATCAATAGATATATGAAAATTTTCTAAATTAAAAATTCCAAGGGAAAATATAATATGGGTATATGTATGTCACATGCTTAAAAAGAATCTAAGAGAAAATATAAATCGGGCATATATTCTTTACATTTTAACTTGTAGTTAGTGGTGTTTGAATTACACAAAGGCTCTTGCACATAAGATATCTTAGTAGAGAAAAAAATAGAATCATGTTACAAGAAGTAATCAAAGAAATTATTCTTGTCTATAAATAAAGGAAATATGTAAGTCTATTCCAATCAAAATTAGTACAAATTTAAAAAAAATATTGATTAAATTATTGTTTATGTTCATTGGTGATAAAAATAGATTCAAATCTTCAGCATTATGTGTATGGTCAAATTTAAAATATTGGAACACACATACCTTATAGTTATTGAGACAAATATTTTCAATAAGAAAGAAACCAAATAAATGAATATAAAACGTAATTAGAATATTAGGGACAAAAATATTATTGAAACTAAGTAAATAACTATTAATCTACATAACATATTGAATGAGAGATAAAGGAAGGAGAAGGAGTGGGTGTTCTCCTAGGGCTTCATATGCCTATGTCAAGGATAGGGGTGATTTGTCTAAGGTAAAAGACAATGATGGGGTGTAGGAGTCATTTTCCTAGGGCTCTTTTTCATCTGTTTGGGTCCCTTCTTGTTCGAAGACATGCATTATTGCTAGGGTGCTCTACTTTTTTCATTTCTATTTGTAAGGGAGGTCTTGGTGTGGTTATCATTTGCGTTGATGTTGAGACAAGTTTGTGCTTGTATGGAAGGTAGTTTTGTAGGCTTTTACTGGTTGGTCAAAACTTTTTCTTTCTTCAGGCTATTTTTTGGTGGCCCCTGTACTATTTTCAAACTCCATTTTTGTGTCCATGTTTTTACCTTTAGTGGTTTAGTGAGGTGCTTCAATAAGGGTTTTATGTTTTTATTTTCTTCAGATGCTTCTTGGGTTATTTTTCTAGACTCTTTACATTTGTTTTCCATGTTTATTTCTATTGCTAGAAACCCTCATATGGATAGGGTGAAAAAATATGTCAATCACTTTCTCAAGGAATATTTTGTGGGTCTTGAGGAAGATTAGTTGGAGTATAAGGGTGGGGTATAATTGGTCAAGAGAATAAATCCAAAAAGGGAAGTCGAGACCCACTTGAAACTTGTGATTTTAGATGATGAGAATTCTAATTATTATCCCTCTATTGAGTGTGTCCCTGACTCTTTTATCCCTAATGGGGATATTGAATAAAAGGGTAAAGGTAAGGGTTATTTTGTTGTGGCCTAAGGAAAAGGAAAGGGCTAGTTAACTTCTTCCCTAGCTAATAAGCTTAAATAATAAGTTGTGCATGATGATAGTTCTCCACTACCCCACCACCCATGGATGATGATAATCTAGACCTGCATGTGCATATCCCTTTGTAAAAGGATTCTTCTTTGGAGAAAGGGTTCTCTATATTATGATAGTGAACATATAGGAATGATTCCAAAGAAAATATGGATGGTCACTGCTCTATCCTAATGTGGATTGTGTAATGCCCCTCCCATAGTTTTCTTTTAGTTTAATTGGCCAAACTCTTTTAGGTCACTTTTCATGTGTGTGTTAAATCCTCAAATAGATTTTATGTTCTGATTAAGTAAAAATAGGTTCTACAAGGACCCAAAACCTATAATAGAGAGTTAAAAGTATAGCAATAAAGTTTTATAGAAATAGTACCACAACACCAAGGGACATAAGCCAAAAAAACTAAAGTAAACAACCATAACAGTAGGCAATAAAACAAAAAACACAAACAAGGATAGAACAAAGACACAACAATAGGAAAAAGACATCTAAATGCATTTCATTAGGTCTTCAGTCTGGATGATCATAAGCTGCATCTATCTAGTTGAGTTCTTGATCTCTTCCAGCTCCTTACCCTTTTTTTCCTCTTTGGTACTAGTATTTCTTGTGCTATCCCGTGTATGCTTTCTCGACGCCATATTATCCTTCAACTCCTTAACTTCTTTTCACCCTTCTCCTAGTCCATCTTGTCAACCAAGATCTTAGTGTGATCAATGTAGGCTTTGAGAATAATAAGGCATTTCTCACCGATTTTCCTCATGGAGTCTTCTAAGTTATCCACTCTATTATAAAACGTATGGAACCTATCCTCAAAATCCCCATCTATACCCCTATCCTCATTCTCTTTCAATCTTTTTTCCATCTCCCAGACCTTGTCAACCATTTCAGCATAAGCCTCTACCCTACCCACCACATCCTTCATTTCATCAAGGCACTCTGCAATTGGTTTGTCCCTAAAATTAGTATGCTTAATGAGGTTAACCTAGCAACCCATCACCCGCATTTCATTTTTAATATTACCAATATCATCTATCATTTTACTTAGTGTGTAGGTAGAATCCACCAAGAAACTCTTATCTTTAGGCATATCTCTAACCCCACTTTTTTTATTTTCATTGTCCTCATTAGCAGTATTCTTTGTCACCTTGGTTCCTATAATGCCTTTGTCAATACTATCCACAATCTCATCCTTAATCTAGTTGACATTTTGCATATTATCCTTCTCCTTCTCTAGAGGAATTTGGCCTTCACCCAGATTACCAATGTCGACCTCCAACCTACCTTCTTATTTCTCATCCCCAATACTCTTCTCCTTTTCCAAATTCTCATCATCCTTCAAAGAAATAAGCATTCTCCTCTTAGTGGTACTTGTCATCCTTTTTTTCTTTTTCTTGTTTCCGGTGGACTCACCTCTTTTCCTCTTGTTCCACTGTTTCCCCTATTTCCCCTTTTCCTCTTCATCATCCTCATCTTCAGTGCCCTTTTTCAATGTCAGACTCTTCCATAGAATCCTTCTTCATATTTTTCTTAAATTTCAACCCTTTAAAGTTATCCTTCTTCAAGGAAAATGCCCTAGAGGGCTTCTCCTCATCATCTTCTATTTCCTCAACATACATATTATCTTCCTCATCGCCCTTTGTTTCTTCATCATCCTTGGTCCAACCCTTCAAAAATGATTTTTCCACTTTTTTTTGTTTTGAGATCATACACAAGAAGCATGAGGCCCTAATGAGAGGCATGGTCCCCTTTTGGATCCTTCTAAAGACTAATAATGGTAGAATCCAATGAAGTCAACAAATAAAAAGGAAGATTAATTTTCACATTATGTCTAAAATGATTCAACAACATAAAATGGTTCCTATAAGATCTGGTAAATCTACCATCAAGCATGATATAGTTGATGAAAACTTATAACACATACCTCCATGACCAATAAATGTGCTTAAATTTATAGTAGGAGGTATCCTCCTTCACCAGCCACATCTTTTCCTTCTCCGTAACATGGAACTTCTTGGGAGATTTATCAGAGATACTTCTATCTTTGTAAAATTTTAACCCTTTCATGCTCATACCAGTAGCTTCTACAATGATGTCCTTCGTAACCTCCATTAGCTGATTTCCCACAAGAACCATACCATTATTCAAAGTTTTTAAGAAATAATTCGACACAGTAGGGTTTATACCATGTAATCTCTTCATGAAGCCCACCATCCCACCTTTCTTCAATATATCCCACAACTCCTTGTTTTGTTTCCACTCCTCATAGTTTACAGGTTTGAATCTCTTCTTACTACCACCCATATTATCTCTCTAATAGCCCTTCATAGTATCTCTATAAAAAATCCAAATGTCATTATGAATAATAATGGCTTCACTAAACTTAGCAAACATGACCCAAAATATGTGCCAAATTAGGAGCGTCATCACCACATTGTACTTCTCATAGAAAAAGAAATAATGAAGCCTCACCTTGTAATCAATAATCATCATTAAAAATACCATTTACCACACTTTATACCTGCTCCATATATGGTCATTATCTATTAATGATTTTTCCTCAAAAGGAAGATCACTCCCATCATCCCATGGCATCATCTTCTCCAACTTGCAAGGCACGTTAGCTGCCCATTCAACAAGAGCATTCATTTCTCTAAAATTATGTGTGATGTCACATTCTTCAAAAGTTGATTAGGATTTATACCTTATGCATAACATTATGAATAGTTCATGAGGGATTAGAGTCCTTATTTAAAAATCTAATAATGTTTAAAGAATTACCTTCAATACAAAGTTTCTTACAACCCTTCTCCTTAGCCAAAACTAAGCCATGGAGGGCCGCATTATCCTTTGCAACATGATTAGTTTGGAAGCCTAAAGGTATGGAACTTAGACCTTTCCAAAAACCATGTTCATCTCTTATCACCATGCCATAACCAGCCACCCCCGGGTTCTCTTTAGAGGTACCATCGAAGTTAACCTTCTATTGGAAATATTCAAGACTAGCCAAGTTACTAAGAGGGGAGGGGTGAATCATTAACTTCAAAACTTTTATGTCAATTTAAGATCTTAACCATATTCCAAATAACATTTAGATCAATAAGCTAACTACATGCATGAGTAACAAAAAGAATAAAACATTCATAACACTTTGAACACACAGATTTGGTTACCCAGAAACCTTCCAAATAGAGAGTAAAACTGGGGTGGAGATGATATCCACAAAACTTCAATACTGCAATATAAAGTTGGCCGGTTAAGGCTTACAATGATCAATTCTGATGATCTCCCCTGTTAGGAGCAATTAGGACTACTAGGTCCACCTTGTGAGAAGATTTACAAACATACAATGAAGTATGCACTCGGTTAAGAGATTTTACAAAAGACTGTTAAGTCTACCCTGTTAAAGGATTTCAAGCTAATTCACCTGTTAGGATGAAACAGTAGATCTCTTACTTGCAACTGTACTTGCTGATTGAGATTCTTTGATGTATTGATCACCTTCTATGATAGATATGTCTCTACTACTCCTTATACTGCTGTAGCCCTTTGTAATTCACTTATCTCTGCCTTTTTCTCTTTTTCACACTTCTCGCTTATTCACACCTTGGATATGATACAAAACATTGCTTATATATCAATCCAAAATAATTACAAAGTCAGCTACTAAAATACAAGTCAACACAAGTATTACTGAGTCGGCCCAAATATAGTTACAAAGTTCCTACAAACTAACTCGGTGACTTTCTGATACTCGGCATCCACTACAATACCCGGCATCGTCATGCTCTCAGTAGGAGTGGAGACTCAGTCCATACTAACCACTTGGTTGTAGTTTTAAACTCGGTATACACTGGAGACTTGGTAGATACAGTGTTACTCAGTAGAAATTGAATTCTTTGTTTACCATGCTGGCACTCGGTAAACACTGCTCATCTCATCACTTAGTAATGATAACTCGGTAAGCATTGCGAAGCTCGGTCTCCTCGGTAAGCACTATTTTTCTTGGATTGCTCGGTAAACACTGTTCTACTAGATGAGTTCAGTAAGCACATAGAGTCTGAATAAGTGTTGTCAATAATGACAAACATACTTAATGCCAACAATCTCCCCCTTTGGCATTAGTGACAAAAACACTTATTGCTCAAAACTTATATACAAAAATCATGCTGAATCTGTTTTTGATTTTTCAAAATTTGTCTTTGTCAATCTGTTGTATATACATTTCATGACTCCCCCATATAGTATACATATATACAAATATTTTATTTCACCTCATACTCATATTTCCTATTTCTCTCATATATTTTCTCCCCCTTTCATATCTCTCATATCTTTCCATATATCTCCCCCTATCTTATATACTTTCTCCCCCTTTTTGACAATAATGCCAAAGGTGTATATACAAATATTTTACATAGAGATACCAAAATGTGAGAGAAAATCAGAATGTACCTTACTTCTTAATGCTAGAGTTCTATCCCAATTCTCTTGTAGAATCTTGCATGTATGGAGTGCAAGTTGGACTTCTGCAGAGAGTTCAATCATATGATCTACAATTGAAAACTAATTGTCATGGATCAATGTTTTTGAGTGTGCAATATGCTTCTGCATTGTATCCATGATGGGAAGGATCATGTTTTGAATATCTATTAATGTTGACCTGATCCTTGCATCTTCTCTCAATAACTCTGACTGCTTATCAGATAGGAATTTGACTGTCATATGATGTGCAGAGCTTGAACTAGGTTCAAGTTGCAACTTTTGTGCACTGATCTTGAAATCCTCATCAATCTTATTTGTTTTGTCCTTAATCTCCTTAGAGAACTCGTAAACATTACATACCTTGACAAAAAATGATGTTACATTGGAATAGGAGGATTCAATGTTAGTCAAAATTGAAGATAACCCTGCCTGATTGATAGCTATTCGTTGAGCAATACACTCAAGAAATTTATTATCAAACTTCTTCTCAGCCTTCTCAAGCAACTTTTCTTGACCAGAAGAGTCCTCATTGAACTTGTTTACTGCCTCTGCCAACTGTAACAAAATGTGTTGAGAGGAATCAACTTCAACACCTATTGCTTCTGTCAAAATATTCTTGGCATCCTCAATGATCTTAAATTCCCTATCTCTTTCTTCTTTTAGTTTCTTTTGCTTTGCTTTCTTCTGGAGGAGTTCACCAACCATTTGCATTTGGTCTACTGAAAGATTTGTAAAATCTAATTGTGGAGTTTCTATATGCTCATCCAAATCTATATCTTCTTCTATGTCTTTACTCTTGCTCAAAAATCTTATACTCGGTTGAGCCTTAGGTTCAACTATCATTGTACGTAATGCCTTTGTAGTAGAAGTTATTGTAGACATAGTAGGACTTGCAGAGAAAAATGATAAACTTCCAACTGATGGAATGCTTACTGGAATACTTGATAAACCCAAAACTGAAGTATTTACAATTGTAGAATCTGAATTACTTACTGAGGTATCCAAAACTGAAGTACTTACTGCTGAAAAACTCAAAATTGTAGAAGGTATTGAAGTAGATGCTGGAGACTGCAACTCAGTGGAAGAAGGAGGTTGAAGCTCGATAGATGAAGTGGTAGCCACTTCTGTCATTGATACATTGAGCTGTGCTGAGGATGATTGAACATTTGATGTATCTATTGGTTTTGTCACAATCACACTTGAAGTTATCTTTGGGCTAGATGTAGCAACTTTTGCTGGAGAGTGAGGAATTGAGGCAATTACCTCTATAGCTATCTGAACTGGATCATCTTCCTCAACATTCTTCTTAGCTTCCTCGGTAGCTTCTTCCTCTGCTACTTCTTCAACTTCAATACTATCTAGCTGAATTATTTCTGTGGTAGCTTCTTCTTCTTTATCTTCATCATTGTCATCTTCAATATCTTTTATTATCACAGTTTCAACACTCAGTTTGTGAAGATGATAGATGTTTTTCCATGTAGTAGTGGAACTCTTTACAACCGATTCTATATTTTTTATTAGAATCAGACAAGTGTTGAATTTTAGTGTCATCTTGCGCTCATTTTCTATCAATGCCTTATTGATTTCAACATTTTTCAAACTGGGCATCAGCTGTCTTAAGGTTTGAGCATATATGTCCTTGATAGTTTGCCTTGCATTGGACCATCTCATCTTAACTTTCTCCAATAGAACACCTAGAATTTGAGAAGCCATATCATCAGGTGAGTACTTCCATTTTCCCATTTTCTCAATAACAACATCTTCAATTTCCTGCTGCTTTGCCTCTGATCTAATTTCGTATTTGAGAGATTTGAAATTTGAAATTCTAGATCCTTCTCTCAAATCCTTAATCTTTTCTTCTAATGTGGGAGGAGGCCTTTTGAGTACTATATCATCACTAACTTTACCTGCCTTGCCCCTTGTTTTCCTTGTGAAGACTGCAGTAGATTGTTTTGGTGCCTTAGTGATTATCACCTTCCCTTTCTTCTTCACAGGTACTTATTCTTCTTCACTCTCATTCTTTTCTTCTTCTTCTTCAATTTCCTCTCCTTTGCCCTCAGTTAACATTAGAGGTGTGCTAGATTGCATCTTGGCCATCCTCTTTCTACCTTTGTTAACTGCCTGTGGAAGCTTTATACTTAGCTCCCTTCTTACCTTAGCTTCATCATATGTTCCAAAGTATGGAGCCTTTAGATCAATAGGTTGATTTACTAGGGCTTTGATTATATCCTTTGTCTCATCAATGTTTACCTCATAAGGAAGAGGTTTCACCCATACAATCCTAGGCCTTACTGCCTGAATGTATACTCTATCACAATCAACCATGAAACAAATATCATCCTTATAATCTTCCACCAACTTTTGTGGAATCCAAAATCTATTATTCATCTTTTCCTTAAAAGATTCAAAATAGTTATCCATTATGTTTACAAAATTCTCACCCATTTCTGCAATGTACTCATTTATCTGATAAAGAATAGGCACATCTTTTCTCCATTTTACCGTGCCTTTTGATGGGAAAAACTTTTGAGCATAGAAAAATAAACAAACCAATAGCAAGCCAAACTTACATGGATTGTTCTTTGAGGTTTGAATGCTCTCCATATTCTTGTTGAACTGCTTCAACAACAAATCTGCTAGGTCAAATGACAAGTTGCTCTTTACAATTTTGTAAGCTAGGTCAACTACTTCACACGGAACACTATTCTATCGACTTGAACTGTATATCTTGTGAGCTATGACATATGTGCCAAATTTTAGTTTTGCATCGGTAATACTGTTTATTCTCATACCTCTACTATCCCATTCGGCTAGGGTTTTCTTTTCCAGCTCTACCCGACCTAGGGTTTTTGTAGATTTTGCCTTGGCAAGCATGGGAAGACCAGTGATCTGATGACTCATCTTCTTTGTTATTTCCACTGGTTGCTCAGGCCAAATTTTACCTTCATGTACTCAGCTTAGGATATATCTAGTCCATTTTATCTGGAAACTCTGAGGCAAGTGGGTGATATGTGTCAAACCCTTATCTTCCAAATGTTTATACTCCGGTTTGAGAACACCATCAACACACAATTCATCATGAACAACATCTATCTCTAGGGTTCCAAGCTCTTGAATTGTGCCCTTAAAATGACTGTGAATGTCGTTTACAAGAAGTACCTTTGGAGGGATCTGAGATTGAGCTCCACTTAGGTCTAGGGCTTCTACAATCACGGGCACGAGTTTGAAATCAAGCACTTTCCATTCTCCTTGAACTAACATTTCTAAACCTTTCTTTACTTTAGTGCTGGATGATGCCATGGTAGCTCGGTAGAAAATTCTTCAAAAAATTTCTGCTGCAAATTTTGCTTCGAATTGCTTGACCACACTAGGAAATTTCTCTGCTCAATATGTTGATATTCGCGGTGAAGAATGAACTCAATTTCATGCTTTTTGTTAAAATTTTGTCATTAATGCTCCGTTGGAATTAAGGCATTGAACTAGACAGATTGTCATCCACTATGCATTAATTTCTCGATGAAGACTCTGCAACTCGGTGAACATATGAATTCATACTACTCCGACCATACTCGGTAACCACATGAAATTAGGTTACTCCCGACCTTGCTCAGTGGTAACTGATACTGACCTTCCTTTGATCCTGTTGTATCTTGCATACTGATTTGGATCTTTCTTTCTTTCAATTCTGGAACTATTTTGGAATATGTCTATGAAGATATAGTTCTAGTGCTTCCTTGGAGACTTAGTTAAAATTGATAGAGCCACCCACTTCATGAGTGACTCCATTACTTGGACTAGTTTTCTCGGTAGGCTTAGGAATGCACTATTGTCTCATTTGCTACTTGATGCTATTTTCTTTTTCTTTCTTTTCATCTACAACTCTGCCTGTATTCATGCAATTTTTAGCTATATGACCAATTTCAGTGCATGTATAACATCTTATGGTAGTATCCCCTTTTCTCAAGTGATGCCTTACATAATTCATGCCAATGTGTCCATATTCTCCACAGTAATGACACCTACACCAAGTGTTGTAATCCCAACCAAATATTGCTTTTACAATTTGTTCTGCTAGATTGGGTGTTTTAGATCTGCATTCTGATGCCTTGTGACCTTGTTTGTTACATTTGTGACATTTGCCTTTAAATCTTGGTTTCTCCTTGCATTCATTTTCTTTATGACCATGCTGATTGCAATTGTAGCATTTTCCATTGAATTTTGCTTTTCCATTGCTCCAACATTTGTTTGAAGTATGACCAATTTTTCCACAGTGATTACAAGTAGGTTTCTGATTCTTTTGAGTACCTTGTTTTGAGGATTCACCTTCCTCTTTGTATCCAAGTCCCGCTTTTCCTTTTCACTTATGAAAGTTTTGTTCATATAGTTGATTCATATCTTCTTGAGATTTCATCATTCTCTCATTGATTTTCCTTTTAGTGTTTAGGTCATTCACCAATCTTAAACTGATTTTCTTTTCAGATCTCAACTCCTCTGTTATCCTGTCATTTTCTGATCTCAGAGTCAAGATTTCTTCATTTGCATTGGAGACTTGATCAATAAGGTTTTCTAGCTAAAGAGTTTGATTCTAGATTTCATTGTTCTTTCCTTCTATTTCATCTTTCATCTTGTTTCTTTGTTCCAAGATTTCACAAAATCTTGTTGACTGAATTTCCTGTTCTCTTTTCAATTTTCTTACTTCTTCTTGCAGAGATCCATTCTTTTCTAGGAGTTCTTTGATTGCATTGTTTGCTTCATCTGAGCTGCTTAAAGGGAAAAAATCTTCAATCTTTTCTTCAACATATTGGTGGTCATTCATCTAGTTTGCAAGTTCCTTCCTTCTTTTTAGGGATTGGGAAAGATGCTCTTTTGCTTCCTTGAGTTGAGCTATCGCCATTTCCAGATCTAGCTTTTCATTTTCAATTACTTTGTTAAGTCTGAATATCTCCATTGTCCTGGATCTTTAATCAAGCTGTCAAACTTTATCCTGAGAACCACAATGCTCTGATACCAATTGTTGGAAATATTCAAGACTAGCCAAGTTACTAAGAGGGGAGGGGTGAATTAGTAACTTCAAAACTTTTATATCAATTTAAGATCTTAACCTTATTCCAAATAACATTTAGATCAATAAGCTAACTGCATGCATGAGTAATAGAAAGAATAAAACATTCATAACACTTTAAACACACAAATTTGGTTACCCAGAAACCTTCCAAATAGAAAGTAAAACTGGGGTGGGGATGATACCCACAAAACTTCAATATTGCAGTATAAATTTGGCTGGTTAAGGCTTACAATGATCACTTCTGATGATCTACCTTGTTAGGAGCAATTAGGGCTGCTAGGTCCACCTTGTTAGAGGATTTACAAACATACAATGAAGTATGCACTCGGTTAAGAGATTTTACAAAAGACTGTTAAGTCTACCCTGTTAAAGGATTTCAAGCTAATTCACCTGTTAGGATGAAACAGTAGATCTCTTACTTGTAACTGTACTTGTTGATTGAGATTCTTTGATGTACTGATCACCTTCTATGATAGATATGTCTCTGCTACTCCTTATACTACTGTAGCCCTTTGTAATTCACTTATCTCTACCTTTTTCTCTTTTTCACACTTCTCACTTATTCACACCTTGGATATGATACAAAACATTTCTTATATATCAATCCAAAATAATTACAAAGTCGGCTGCTAAAATACAAGTCAACACAAGTATTACTATGTCAGCCCAAATATAGTTACAAAGTTCCTGCAAACTAACTCGGTGACTTTCTGATACTTGTCATCCACTGCAATACTCGACATCATCATGCTCTCGGTAGGAGTGGAGACTCGGTCCATACTAACCACTCGGTCATAATTTCAAACTTGGTATACACTGGAGACTCGGTAGAAACTAAATTCCTTGTTTACCGTGCTGGCACTTGGTAAACACTTCTCATCTCATCACTCGGTAATGATAACTCGGTAAGCACTGCGAAGCTCGGTTTGCTCGGTAAGCACTATTTTGCTCAAATTTCTCGGTAAACACTATTCTGCTAAATGAGCTCAGTAAGCACATAGAGTCTAAATAAGTGTTGTCACTAATGACAAACATACTTAATGCCAACACCTTCATCCACCCACTAGGAGGGAAATCCCATCTAGCTTCATTTCTCAAAGAATCTTTCTTACACTGATTCATATTTCCTTTAATCTTCCACTTATCAAAGAAAATAATTTCCTCCATATTAGAAGGTTCAATCATGTTCCCTTTTAGATAAATATTCTCCAACATATCTCTTTTGATCTTATGAAAGATCACCTTTTCATTGGAAACATTATTTCTGAAGATTCTATCATTTCTTTCTTTCCAAACCCCCCAACAAATATAGGGTAAGATGAAATTCAAAATGTTAATCACAATTTCATTATTTGAATGAGGTATCCAAGAATTAAACAAGCTCTGTAAATCCTCTAGAAAGATCCAATCCACATTAAGAAGTTTTAAGCATTTTTCCAAAATCTTGCAAACATAAGGGAAGTGGATGGTCATATGATTAATAGTTTCTACATCTTGATTGCATAAGTAACATATGTTATCTATAGTCACTCCTTTTCTTCTCAATTTTTTAGTAGTAAGGACCTTATTTTGGAGCATAAGCTAAAAGAAAACATTAATTTTTAGAGTTAGGCCTTTAATCCATGCTTTAGCCCAACAAGGCTCAGTTTGATTCTAAAAATCTTGATGATACATAGAATAAATAGATAAATTGCCATTACTGTTATCCCAAGAGACTAATCAATAACTAATAGATCAATAACTGATAGATAAATTTCCTCAATCAAAGTCAAAGAGTTCAAGGTTTCATTAAGCTTCCCAAGAGACTGATCAATAATTGATAAATCATCCTAGTGGTCTCTCTCCCAATAATCAACATTTTTTGATACCAAACCTCCTTTTGCACTGATCCTCAAAAACCTTCCATTTTGGGATGTCCTTTGGGAGGATATTCATCAGCCACACCTCATCCCAAAATTGTGTTGTCCTCCCATTCCCCACTTTCCATTTAACTCCATTTCTAATGATCTCCTTATTTCTTATGACATTTCTCCAGATAAAGGATTCCCCAGGGATGGTGTCATTGGTAAGAAAACTATGAAGATTAATATTCTTCTTATTGTATTTATTCCCCCATATGGAAGTCCATTCCCCATTTGTATTGTAGTATCTCCAAATCAGCTTGGCAAGAAGATGGTCATTTAGGATTCTTATTCTGTGCACTCCTAAACCCCCTTTATCCACTGGCATGGACAATTTCTCCCAAGAAATAAGAGCTATCCTTTTCTTTTTTTTCATCCCAGTCCAGTGAAAAGTTTTCTAGATTTTTTCAATAGCCTCTCCATACTTTCTACAAATTTTGTAAATACTAAGGGCGTAAAGAGGTAAACTTTGAAGAGTAGATATAAGAATCTGAATCTTACTTGCCTAACTAAGCAAAGTACCGTTCCATCCAGTCAATTTTCTATGAAATATATCCATCGGTGAGCTCCAAAAAGAATCAGGAGGCTCCAAGCAAAGAGGAAGACCTAGGTAAGTACCAGGTAAAGACTCCATCTCACACCTCAAAATCTTCTTGATTCTCATTTGTCTTTTTTCAGGGACATTGAAGAAGAACACCAATGTTTTCCCTGAGTTAAGGTGCTGGCCTAAAGCTTACCCATAACTCTCCAAGACCTTCTTAATATTAATAGCATTTTTTGTTTGAAGCTTCCCCCATAACAACAAAATCATCTGCAAATTGCTGGTGTGAACAAACCTGAACAACCAAGGAAGGATTCAGACCCTTAAAATCTCCTTTTTGGACTAGTCTCTCAATAAATCTTCCCAAACATTCATCCATAATAACAAAGAGGACAAGAGATTGGTGGTGCACTTTCCTTAGACCCTTGGAGGATTTGAAAAAAAGGGGTAGGAGACATTAACAAAACCAAGAAAGAAGCATAAGATATGAGTTGATAAATAAGATCTATACTTCTTTGATTGAAACCAAAGGCCTTGAGAACCTTCTTCAAAAAATTCCAGTCAACCCTTTCATAGGCTTTGGGTAAATATAGTTTCAAGAGGAAGCCCTCCTTTTGGACATAACCAGAGAATGCACATTTTCATGAACAAAGATAATGGAATCCATAATCTATCTTCCTGGGACAAAACCATTCTGCTTCCACAAAATAAGAGAAGGAAGAATAAAGAGAATCCTAGTAGTCATCACTTTAGAGATGATCTTATAAGTTGTATTACATAAGCTTATTGGTCTATTTTTGCTAGAATAACTAAGAGAAGGGTGAATCAGTTAGATCAACTATCCCACAGTCCCAAATATAAAGATGTAATACTTAAAACAATTTCAACAAATTCTGCAACTCGGTAACATAAACTATTAAACTATTTGTGCCTTTTACCTATTACCAGTTAACTAACTCACTGTGATTATCGACTAAATCAAATAGTATATAAAGTATGACAATGAAAAAATCATCACAAAAACACATAACACAATGATTTAACGTGGAAACCCACTAAGGGAAAAACCACCTGGGACTGGTAACCCAAAATAATTTTCACTCTTTTGAAGTGAGCTTAGTGAAGAGCCAACCCTGTTAAAGGTTACAAACACACTACTAGGTGTGACCTTGTTAGAGGATTTAAGACTAACAGTTAACTTTCAACCAACATTCACTATGGGGTCAATAAGATAACAATGTACATTCCTTGAATGACATAGGGGCATAACATAAGACAGTTAAGTCCACTCAGTTAGGAGATTTTCTATGTCAATGGTTAAACTAAAATAGTAGTTGATCTGATTACAATACAAATCAATTGTAGATGTTTAGATCTATTCTAAGCCCATACAAATCCTCTGATCAATATATCAATTCATTTCCTCAACTTACTTTCACTCGATAATAGCTCTCTGACGCTCGGTATTGTTCTGCAGCTTGGTTCTTCTTCAACTAGTTTGATCAGGCATGCATGAAACTGTATTCACGTAAAATATCTGTAGTCTTCTTTCTTTTGACATATTTCAATAAAGAAACTCATATCTCTTATATAGACAGATAAAATGTTTTCATACCAACCATCATATTTTTTTGATTGTTCTCCTTCATTGATTTTGCCTCTTAAACCTTCCTAGGCAGTTGTGTCAATAACACTTTTCAATTCCATCCTTTAGATCTTCTTTGAATTTTGTCAGCTGTGGATCTCATAACAAACTTTATCCTCAATCTCAAAATCATAACAATTTCCAGCTCATCATTTTCGGTTGGCTAAACTAAGCATTTAATACTTTCATCCATACTTGGTTAACAAAGAAATGTGTTAGCGAACACAAGCTTGGTTAATACTGTCACTCGGTATACACTACACTAGCTTAGTGCATATCGAAGTGCTTCATTTACCAACCACATTGTCTTGTACATGCTTCCTCCTTCATAATAGATTAATGCAACATAATCAAGTCAACAGTATGATATCATAGACTCATCAATAAGTTACCCAAAGTATTCCTTAGCCTCATCTATCATATCCATCTTTCTCCATGGAGATATCTCAGTTCTTCATCTTTTTATCTCCTTTTTATAGATGTTTAGATATTTGTAACTAACATGATAAGTACTATCAAAACTAGTTGACATCAATGACAACATAATGAATGATTTAATTATCTTACATATTATTTCAGTAACTTGTGGATCTCTAATCATTGATCTCCAAGTCATTTAGGTATTCAATCAGTTGTAGTTCATCAATCTCTCCCTTTGGCATTGATGGCAACACAAGCAATATGAAATATGCCATGGACATACCAAACATATATTCTAAAACTATGTAAGTAAATGTTGTAGCTCAGTAAGCTCTCCCTAGCTTGATATTTAATATTTTTAATCACTACGTTACATAAAAACATTACCAGTCTAGACTCTCCTCTGTGGATTTGATCTTTTCAGCTCTCAAATTCCTTTTGTTCTCAGCAACAAATCTCTCCCTAATGTTCTCAGATTATCTCTCCCTTATATAGATTATCTCTTTTTATCTCTCATATTATTTATCTCTCTCTTTGACAACAATGCCAAAGAAAAACATAAAACATACAGCTCTTCAATAGCCAAGTAACTCTCTGTTGTTCGGTGCAGACAATGTATCTTTGCATACAAATATGAAAATCTTTGTTCTAGCTCCTCAAATATTTCACAACCTTAGACATAATCCAAAGTGTGAGCTATGTTTCATCAACATGAATGATCTTCTGATAAGATTAGGTTGATGCAACCTCCATATCACATTAGTGACTAGTAGACAGAGGACAGACCCCAAGTCTAGTCCTCAAGTATTCAAAAGTGTCCTTTGGTAGAGGCTTAGTAAAAATATCATCAAGTTGCTCCTTTGATGTAACATATTCTAGTTTGACTTTCTTCTCCTATACTTGTTCTCTTAAGTAGTGATACTTAATTGAAATATGCTTTGTCTTCGAATGCATTATAGGATTCTTAGAAATATTTATTGCACTAGTGTTGTCACAATATATAATCGTCGGCTTAGTGATTACCTCATTCATCCCTTCCAACACTCGTTTGATATAAGCAATGTTTGAACAATTTGTAGCAACACCAACATACTCTACTTTGACAGTAGTCTGAGAAATACAAGGTTGTTTCTTACTTGTCCAAGTTACAAGTCTTTCACCAAAGAAAAATGATCCTTCGGTTGTGCTCTTTCTATCATCTATAATTCTAGTCCAATCTGCGTTGATGTAAACTCTTAGTTCAAATTTGCCTTCCTTAGGATACCATAAACCATAATCCACTATTTTTTTTAGGTATCTCAAGATTCTTTTCACTGCAACCATATGTGAATCCTTTGGATTGGCAAAAAATCTAGCAACAGTCCCCACTGCATGTGCAATATTAGGCCTACTGTGTACTACATACATCAGTTTACAAATCATACATTGGTACAATGTCTGATTTGCCTCTGTAGATTCATCATCTTTTGTTAATTTGTAGCCTGTGACCATCGATCTTCCTACTGGTTTATCATCTTCCATGCCAAATGTTCTCAATACTTCCTTTATGTACTTTGATTGTGCGATGAAAATTACATCATTCTACTGAATAACCTAGAAGCCTAGAGAGAATTTAATCTCTCCAAACATAGACATTTCAAATTCCTTTCTCATCTCATTAGCAAATGATTTAAAAATATGATCTCAAGTCCTCCAAAAATTATATCATCCACAAATATTTCAGCAATCAAAATAGTATCATCAGATCCTCCTTTCATGTACAAATTGATGATTTCACTAGTCCTTACAAAACCAATACTTAAAAGATAAGTATGTAACCTTTCATAACATGCTCTTGCTACTTGTTTTAAACTATATAAAGCTTTGTGTAGTCCACATACCATGTTTTTAGGATTGGGATCAATAAAATCTTATAGTATTCCATTCAAAAAAGTTGACTTAACATCCATTTGATAGACTTCAAATTTCTTATGTGTAGCATATGCAAGTAACATGTGGGCTCCTTCTAGTCTAGCAATAGGTGCAAATGTTTCACCATAATCAATACCTTCTTCTTGTGCATATCTCTTGCAAACAAGTCTAGATTTGTTTCTTGTAACCTCTCCATTTTCATTCAGCTTATTTCTGAAAATCCATTTAGTACCAATAACTTTTTTATCTTTCGATTTAGGTACTAAAGTCCATGTCTTGTTTTTCTCAATTTGTTCTATCTCTTCATTCATAGCATTGATCCATTCATCATTCTCAAGTGCAACCTTAACATTCTTCAGTTCAAACTCACAAACTAAGCATACATCTTGTCTTAACTTACTTCTTGTCAGTATCCCATCTTTCTTATCTCCAATGATTTGGTTCTCAGGATGATTTCTTCTGACAAGTTTTGCTAGCACTTGATCTCTTCTTTGTTCTTCATTCTATTCAGGTTCATTTCCTTTCTCAACAACTTCTTCCTGTTCCTTAGTTTTCCTTTTTTGTTCCTCAGTGTTATTTTCCTGATGCTTGGTCGACTCAGCCTGTGGCTTCGATAGGTACTTTGGATGTTCAACATAAGAAAATCTACCATAGTCTTCTGGCTCCTTATTTATTTCTCCATAATTTTTATCAGAAAATTTATCAAATTTGACATTAGCACTTTCAATAATCTTATTAGTGACCTTATTCAAACACTTGTAAGATTTAATTTTAGTAGAATATCCAAGAAATATTCCCTCATCCCCTTTAGATTCAAATTTCCCATTCCTATCATCTTTCAGAATAAAACATTTGCTACCAAAAATTCTAAAGTAACTTACACTCAGTGTGTATCCAAACCATAACACGTAGGGTGTCTTTTTTGTGTCTTTCTTTAATTAAACTCACTTTAGGACATATATAGATGTGTTAATTGTCTCTCTCCAGTATACTTGTGCAACATTCTTTTCTATCATCATTGTTCTTGCACAATCAACAATGGATCTATTTCTCCTTTCAACAATCCCATTCTGTTGCAGTGTTCTACGTGCAAAAACCTATCTTTTGATGCCATGCTCATTACAATAGTTAGTGAATTCATTAGAAATAAACTCACCACCTCTATCAGACCTCAAGAAATTAAGTTCTTTTCTAATTTCTTTTTATACCATTTAAACATTTTAAATGCCTCATATTTCTCTTTTAAAAACATGGCAATCATCAATCTAGTATAATCATCAACAAACATAATAAAGTATCTATCACCATAGTTGCTTTGAGTTCTCATGGGACCACATAGGTCGGTGTGAACTAACTCCAAGATTATTTTTGTTGAATAGTCTTTACTTTTAAAACTAGATTTTGTCATCTTCCCCTTTTGACATTCATGACACATAACATGATCAAGTTTAGTTAGGCTAGGCAGTCCTCTAACTTTTCTCTTTCTACCAATCTTAATCATGTTATCAAAATTTACATGACATAACCTTTTATGCCATAACCATGCATCCTCATTTTTCACCAGTAAACAAGAAGTCTCAACATTGTCAAGATAGAATAAGTTACCTTTTGATTGTCCTCATGTTCCAACAAGCTTTCCACTTTCATCAAATATCTTTACCTTCTTTCTTTCAAAAGCCACTCGGTCTCTTGAGTTGTTAAGCTATGGCACACTTAGCAAATTGCAATTCAGTTCTTTTACCCAATAAGCATTATAACATCTGATTTTATCATTTATCAATAAAGATCATTTTCCTCTAACCGTACAAGGTGTATGAATACCCATTTTTAATGATCCTCCATTATAGTGCTCAAGATGATCAAACTTATCTTCATCACCAGTCATGTGATGTGTAGAGCCACTATCAATGATCCATGTATCATTTTAACTAACTTTAGAAATGAGTGTTGTTTCTACATACCTTTCCTCTTCCTTAGAATCATCTTTCATCGCAACAAATACTACCTCAACATCATCATTAGTGTCAGTGTCAGTGTCCTCATCTTCAACCAAATAACATGCCTTTATGCCCTTATCTTTTTGATCTCAGTTGTCTCTATTGTAGTGTCAGTAACTTCTATTGTTTCTCCTTCCATAGCTTCCATCACTAGATTGGTCTTTGTTTTCATCTTCCTCTTTCCTATTCAGGCATCTAGCAACAATATGGCCAACTTCTTTACAATTAAAACAAGCTAAAGGTAATTTTCCCTTATATCTAACTTTACCTTTAGGTAATCTCTGGGCCATAAGAGCTTCAAGTTCATCAAGCTCATCATCAGTATTACTATCATTGTCATTCCTTATATTATGTCTACTGCTAGATTTACTGATCTTCAGAGAAGACATAAAAGAAGACTCAATAGATGGTACAACACTATTATCAAAATTGTTCAACTCAAAGGTTGTTAGCTTACCAATCAGACTATCAAGAGTAAGAGTGCTGCCAGGTGTAGACCTCATTTCTTGTATAACAAATATTGTGATTGCATGTGTAGGAAACAAGGTTCTTAGAATCTTACTTCCCACTATATCTTCATCAATGACACCACCAGATCCTCTGATAGCATTGACTACCTCTTTGATTCAGTTTGAATATTATACTATGTTTTCTCCTTCCTTCATTTTCATATCGTCAAACCTACCTCTTAAGCTTTCAGCTCTAGCTCTCTTCAAATTTTAATCACCACCATAGACTAGAGAAAGTTTATCCCACATTTTCTTTGCAGTAGTGCAAGTCTTGACATCCTCAAATTCAGCATCAGATAGAGCAACAACAATTTCTATCATAGTAAAGTTGTGTTCTTGTCAGTCTCTCAATTGATCAAGAATCAAAGGTCTAGTCGATGGTTGTAAGTAGCCATGTTCAAGTAGATGTAAGGAAGAATATTTGGTTCCAGATATGTGAAGTTTCATTCAAATTTTCCATATAGTAAAATTGTCCTTATTCAGCTTCGACACTTCCCTCTTATACATCTTGTAATCTTTCTGCTAAACTCCTTGAAACTTTGTTCCAAGAAACCAATGTGCTCCGATACCAATTGTTAGAATAACTGAGAGGGGGGTGAATCAATTAGATTAGTTATCCCATATTACCAAATAAAAAGATGTAATACTTAAAACAATTTCAACAAATTTTGCAACTCGGTAACATAAACTATTAAACTGTCTGTGCCTTTTACCGATTACTAGTTAACTAACTCACTGTGATTACCAACTAAATCAAATAGTATGTAAAGTATGACAATGAAAAAATCATCACAGAAACACATAACTCAATGATTTAACTTGGAAACCCTGCTAAGGGAAAAACCACCTGGGACCGTGTTGGTAAACAAATCATTCTTTTTGGATTTAACTCTTTATTTGCCCAAAATATTCTAAAGAAATAATGTGAATATGAACAGTTGGAAAGTTGTTATCTATTTGAATAACTTTCCTCTAAATTTTAATAGGTATAGCTCCCTTATGTAAAGATATGCAATGAATTTTGTTTTTTCTAAATCCTAATGGGGTATGTTCTTGACCAAAGAACAACAGAGGTAACCAAATTAGCCCTCAGTGAGAAACTAATCCAGGCAATGAATTTGATTCTAAAATCTAACCAACTTCGGGATTTCACAATACTTATGAATTCACACCAGTGGGAATGCAACAATGAATTCTACTTGAATTAATGAAATGTAGTAAAACAACATGGATGAACTTAATCTAACTAGGACACATGTGTATTGTCCCAACTTCAGAGTAATGCTCCCATTACCGTCGCTTAGTTGCACTAAAGAGTAGAAACAGAACTCCGTGCATTTTCTAATTTCAATCCAACTTAACGAAAACAAAAATTCAAGCTTACAAAGCATGGAACAGTAAATAAATGGCACAAAACACATTCCAGATTGACTCCACAACAAGATGTATTTCACACCAAAAATTAATCAACCTTTTCATTAATTTTCAAAGTATTACATATAGGTTTCAAGAATTAAGCCGTTACAAAATCAACTGAATCGATTCATATTCTACAAAATCAGTAAATGACAAGTGGCCATTTACTGATTATACAATGTATATCAAAAAGTAGAGGGGAAATCTATTTTCTCTTTGCTGGCTTCTTCACCTTCTTCAACTTAGCCTTATGAGGTTCAGCGACTGCAAGAATCAGAATCATCCTTTTGGAATCTAGGATGTACACATTTTTTAATCTTATGAGCCAGTGGGCATGATCTTTCTCTATGTGTTTTGTAGCTTCCTTTTGGAGTTGCATCTTCTCCATGGCTTTGTGTATACATCCACCGAGTTGCTGAAGATCAGGTATTCTATCAAGGTGAGAACCAGATAACTCTGCAAGCTGGTCCAAGTAGTTGGAGAATGACTTTTGCATGTTGGCTATACAAATTGGGCTCTTTCCATCTCTGCTAGCTTGAAAATTAGAGTGAAGACCTATCAAATATACAAAGATTTTACTTTTCTCTTCGGTGACTTCCTCTTCAGTCGCCTTCATTCCCGCATCTTTCTTGATTATCATCTCCATTTTGAACTCAACCCCTTGGAGCCATTCGATCAGAGGTTCATCCCCTTTCTGCAATATTTTGGGCTTGATTGCATCTTTAGTCATCATCGCAACCATCCAATGTAGTAGTACCATGCACTCTTCACATCTCAACCTCTCTACTATGAGTGTCTGAATGTTTCCCTTGAGAGAATCTTTCTCTGCCTCTAACTGTAAAAAGACACTCCCAAGCTACTCAATGGCTACTAGTACTTTAGACTTAAGTCATTCAATCTACCTCCTACCAATTTTCCCGAAATGTCTATCTTCTTGCAATTTGGTAAGTATTGCTTAGTTCTCGACTACAATAGGATGAAATGTTGCTAGGGAACTGGGTAGGCTTTCCATAGGAGTGACTAACTACTTAATCAAGTTAGTCATTTATTTAATCTCCACCTTGAGTCGAGTCTTGGTGACTTTGAGTTCTTTGATCTCTTCCTCGATTAAGATGTTACTAGACTTCCACAAGTCTACCTTGGTATCATGGAGGGTGAGCCCCATATCTAAGGACTAGAGTGCAAAGTCTGAGGTAGTAAGGTATTTAATTCTACCATCCTTCAGTGGCTTGGCTATTACCATTGTCAAGTGCCCTATGTTTGGATCTCCGCCAAGAGTTGTCAGAGTCCTAGTCTTCTTAGCCTTGATTATTGCTGAGCCTGACTGCATTTCTTGTGAGAAAATCTCACCACTAGGAGTGCCTTGCTCAACCCTTTTTATTTTTCACTCCAGAGTATTCTCGAGCCATGATTCTACACTTGTAAATTTTATTGCAGAAATCAAATCTTCAAAAAATAATTTCCTAATAATAGGATGGGAAGACTTAGGCTTGGAAGCGAAAGGATTAACCTATGGAGAAGAAATGCTATTTTACTTTTGAGGAGACCCTAGATGCTCATTTGTCTTGTTAGTTTCCAAACTGCTACTATCATCACCAACCTCGACAATGGTAGGAGCCTCCTGAGTAGGAGTGTCACCTTGTATCTCAATAGTTCCCCCTTGTGCTTGCTACTTTGGTTTCATGGCTCCAACAGGTTCTTCCATTGGTTTGTCAGATTTCTCAACTTCAGCTTCTTAATTTGAACCAATGACTGGAGATAAGCCTGCTCTGCAAGTCATCGCAAGTGGGATCTCTTTTTTCAAGTGGTTCAACATCTCCACCTGCTGGTTGAGCTGGTCCTTTGGCTATAGATGACGTTGGCAAAGAGGAGGATGCAGGAGCACTCACCAGCTTGATTGCATGAGCTTGTTGAGGATTAGGCTTCCTAGATCTCTTTCTCCTTCCCATCATCCGCTAAACCCACTTATCATTTCTCTTAATGACTTTAGTCATTAAGGTCTCCAAATCTTCTATATCTTGACCTTGAATAGGTTCAAAGATCACAGGATAGGGCTTGATCTGATCTTGATATGTGTTAGTATAAATATGTTCTCCATCATCAACAATGCCTTCAACATTAATGTTGACATTGAACAACTTGATTTGTTCAATAGTCAATTTGGAATTAAACCTGTCTCAGCTTTCTAACTCATCCTTGTAGTTTGCCCAATAATCTTTGAGTTCGGGGATGTTCTTGACCGTAGTGCCAATCTATAGGTGATTCTTGGCATAACTTACTACATCAAATTAAGGCCTTAAAAATTCATACACTTCTGGCTTATATCTTCTCTCGAATGTCTTCATCATGTTCTTAACATTTGATCTTGATGTGCATCTATAAGCTGCAATGGTAACAATTAATTCATAGCCTTTCTTCTTAATTCCCACACTAATCAAGTTCACTTCCAACATCTATCGAATCACCTCTATGAGCACGATCATGTCATCGGGGTACCTTGGTAGCTTCATGGGAAAATCATCAAAACCTACAAGACAAAGGTATGAGAAAGTAGCAAATTGAATGAAGAATCTCCCAAATTGGGTGATGAATTCCATGGCCTCTAGTGAGAACCTCCGCTCTGGGCATCCTTGTAATTCTCTACATAACCTCATTGTAAATGAGTCATTAACTTTAATAAACTCAGCTTAGCTATTTTATAACTTCAAATGAGGGAAGAAATCATAAATTTTTACATCATCTTCATATTATTCTAGCTTAGGGAGTCCTGACCATACTTGCAATGTGGCTAAAACATAGATCAAACATGAAGACATATAAAATTTGTCCTGGTACTTGGCGAGAATCAAGGCATTGGACAAATTTTCACTTACCACTTGAGCCTAGTCTATATAATGATGCTCAACACATATTAATGGACCAAGAAGAAGTAGTTTTCTATGAAATTCAATGCATCACTTTCACCTGTTATCCTATGAAGGAGTACCAAGATGTCGACGATCTCAGCCTTCAGATCTATCCTAGAAAGAATCTTTGGCACTTTTCCCTTTATGCTTCTAGCCTTCCAAAACCACAAGTTCATGATCTCTTTCCTCCACCTCATCTTCTTCTCATTATATTCTGAAATTGTGATCGAGAAGTTCATATTTGAAAATTATGCTCACTCTAGGATATGGAGACTATTATGCATAGACTCCCTATTAATGGAGATGAGTACTATGTCATCCAATAGAAAAATATATTTTGTATCTAGGTTGAATCTGGTTATACATTCTCAGATTAGTTTGGGAGCTTGCACTACAACAGGTTATCCAGTAGCTTCCACCAAACTACTACCTTTGAGCTTCTGTGTCATGGGGTGGAGATTTTCTTCATTCAATCTTCTGTGTAGATCATCCAGATCATAGAATTTGAGGGATGTATCTATCAAATTATGTCATTCAAATGTAATCCCATTCAACCCATCGAAACCCATGAATTTAGTGGCCATAGCTTCTGATTATGCTTTTGATTTACTGTTAAGAAGCTTTGGAGAATATCATAAGATGATTTGTGAAATTGTGGGAAATCAAAGGCATATGAAAAAGATGTGAACAAATGCTAATTTTTGCTTGATATTTTGAGTCTTTTATAAATAGACTACTTCCTTACCATTACTTTCCATATCTCATGCCACACGAGTGAGAGATTTTCAAAAATATCCGTTAAAGTTCTAACATTAAGATTTGAATTAAATGCATCTTATTAATGGCCTAAAGAAATCACTATTACCCATTTGGAGTAGCTATAAAGGTAACTTAATTAACACAATGGATTTTTACTTTTCTGCTTCTCTCAATTCAATGCCTTTGTCGAAAAACTCACTTCGAAAGTAGAAACCCGACTGTGGAGAAGCTGGGGAGTGATTTTCCAAAAGTCCGCAACTGACCTGTTTCTTTAGCAATTTATTTTAGATATCAAAGTGAGCTATCTTCATCATAACAGATCACTCTATCCCCATGATTTCTTATGATTATTTGTTCACAAGTTGTCCCTTCTCAGAAACCAACCTTCTTAGCTGATTTTCCGATAAGGGAGAAGCTAAAAACCAATTCTCTAAAAAAGGTCTCTTGCTCACTTTCCCATATTCTGAGATTGTTTTGTCCACTGGAGGGGCTCAATCTCATTTCCTCAAAATTTGGATAGTTGGCTTTCAGGAATCTCCGATACACTTTCCACTATCCTTCAAAAAACAACTTTTGCAGGAAAAACTCCGCAAGTGGGGAAGTTCATTACAGCTTCTCCGCCAAGCTATTTTTCTGGACCCAACTCACTCTTAACCTAAGAATCTTGATCTCTAGGCCTTATCTGTGTGTTTGATGATTCTCTTGTTCTCTTCCCGTAGAAAATTACCTTCATGGGTCGGAACCCACTGAGGAGAAGATGATTTTCAATTTTTTGACAAAGGGGAAAAATGTCATTTTAGAGCTTCACATTCATATGAATACCATCGATCAAAATTGAAAGAAATAGAGTCTTTATTAAATTAGGAACTATAACTTACCCATTCCTAGGATGAAATTAAAAACCAACCTGGCTTAAAAGAAGTAAGAGGCATGAACGGATTATTCGATAAAGACCACCTATCCTAGGCGGATTCTAGACTTAGACTCCAATTTATTATCTCAAACTCATGACTCAATCTAACACAAGTTATTCACTTTTATTTTAAAGTGTGAAGAACAAAAGTGGGGAAATAGTTGGCTCTATTTGGGGACTTGGCTATGATCATATCTAAGAAAGGAATCCAAATCTTTGGTTTCACAAAGTTAAATGAAAAGGGTGGCTCACAACAAAACTAAAGCAAAGGAAGGGAACAGGAAAGGAAAGACATGGCAAGGGAAAGCTAAACTATGGAAAATAGAAATAGGAACTAAATGTAACTATCATACAACACAGGGGTTACCTAACTTCAATTTGCAACTTGATACAATTTCAAATCTTGACCATTATAGGTCAAGGGTAGTACCTCACCATTTGGATACGCCAATTTGAAAGAATTTCTGTCAAAGGCCTGATGGATGATGAATGGTCCTTTCCAAAGTGTCTTGAATTTTCCATGCATTTCTTTAGGTTCCCTTTGTTTATCCCATAGCTAGACTAAATCTCCAAGCATGAACCTCCTTGGTCTAGTTTTCTTATCAAAGAGATTCTTTACATGCATCTGATGTTTTGTGATATGATCAACAATATTCTCTTGTTCTTCCTCACGTTTATTCAGGTATGTAATTAATTTTTCCAACCCATCCTTATAGATGCCATCTTCTACCACTATTTTCAACTTGTTAGTTTCCAATTCTAGAGGTAGGGGAAGGCTTGCCTCAACTCCATATACCAGTTCAAAAGTTGAGATACCAATTGCCCTCTTTGGAGTTACTTTGTCACCCCAGAGTGCTTTGTGAATTTTCTTATGCCAAGTCCTTTGGTTATCTGATACAAGTTTTCTCACTATATTTACCAGGTTCTTATTACTTAATTCAGCTTGACCATTCCCTTGTGGGAAATAGTCAGATGAATGACTAGCAGTTATGCCATACTCAAAACAAAATTTAGTAATTTTAGTTGAAGAAAAGTAAGCTACATTATCCATGACCAGTTTAGCAGGCATACCAAATCTTACCATGATGTTCTCCTTGATGAACTCACACACTACTTCAGAAGTAGTTCTCTTTGTGGCCTTTTCCTCCACCCATTTCATAAAATAATCAGTTGCAATGATTATATAAGTGTGACTAGCACTTGATGTAGGATTGATAGGCCTGATAAAATCGAGGCCCCATTGCTGAAAGGGACCTTCTATTATTACTGGTCTGAGAGGAAGGGCTGCTAGTTGTGGTCGACCCGTAAACATCTTACATTTTTCACACTTGGCCACCCAATGATACATGTCCTTGAACATTCCTAGCCAATAATAGCATTGCCTCAATATCTTGAATGCAATTATAGAAGATGAGAAATGCCCACCACAAGCTTCATCATGGAATGTTTTTAACAATCTCTCCTACTGTTGCTTGTCCATACATCTAAGAAAAGTTACATCTACAGATCTTTTCTATAATGTCCCTTCCTAGATGACATATTTAGCAGCTTTCAACCTTAGGTCTCTCCTTTGTTTAGTTGTCAATATTTCAGGACATTCACCATAAGTCAGGAAATATACAATGTCCTCAAACCATGGGTCTTGTAAACTTACTGCCGAAAACAATTGTTTTGTTTTAGGCTGATCATCTCCTTCACTTTATGCCATATCTTTTCACAATGCATTGCCTCATACCAGTTTTGTTGGCTTGATCTCTATGTCATATTCTTGTGTTTTGGCTACCTAATCTCCTTTGTTATTACATCCTACATCTTGCTGGGTTAATTTACTCTTTACTGCAATGTCGAGAACAAATACGATGGAGTGAGAATGTAAGATATAAAAATTTTAAGTTCTTCAAGGCTTTCACCACCAAGAAGGCATGCTTCTCAGCCTGGGAATATTTTAGCTCATGATTTTTCAGTGGCATGCTCATAAAGGCAATAGGATCCTGAACTTCTCTATTTTCTTGCATAAGAATAGCTGACAATGTATGTTCATATGCGTAACAATAAATCATGAAATCCTTCTTATAATCTAGGTGGCATAAGACAAGGGCATTGGCTATAGCATCCTTTATATCTTGGAAGGCTCTTTAGCTAGGGTCAATCCATTTGAAATTCTAATTACCTTTCATCATGTCCACAATACACTTGGTGATCTCTAAAAAGTCAAGGATGAATCTTCTGAGGAAATTTATTTGACTGAAGAATGACTTCACTCTAGTTTTACTCACAGGTAAACTTAGCCTTTGAATGGATTTGATTCGCTCTAGGTAAATCCTGATACCTTCTTGTGATACAATATGACCCAATAGTTTTCCTTTGGTAACATAGAAAACTGACTTCTTGGGATTTAAAGAGATCCCGTGTTCTCTAGACCTTCGCAATAATTTTTCTAAATCCTTAATATGATCGCTTCTTTTCTTAGAGAACACTGTTAAGTCATCTAAATATATGAAAATGATCTTATCTTTCATATCAGAAAAAGAAAAATCTGGATACCTCGTTGGAATGTAGCACCAGTGTTGATAAGGCCAAATGACATTCTTTGGTATGCAAATGTGCCCTAGGGAGTGGTAAATGTGGTCTTGTGTTGATCTTTCTCTTCTACCTCTACTTGGTTGTAGCCTAAAAAGTCATCAAGTAAAGACATAATTTCAGCCCCTGTGGCTATCTACAACAAGTGATCCATGTTGGGGAGTGCGTAGTTGTCTTTTAAAGAAGCTTGATTTAAATTTTTGAAGTCTATGCATATCCTTATTTCTCCATTCTTTTTCCTCATAGGGATGATGTTTTCTATCCATGTAGAGTGGTGGATAGGGTAGATAATCTTGGCTTTGAGCATTTTGTCAACTTCTCTAAAGATAGCATCTGCCACTTTTGGATATAAATTTCTTTGTTTCTATTTGAATGGGGTAGCATCATGTTTTAGGGATATTCGATGCTTGAAATTTCCTCCCATGAAGCTTTTTAAATCTTCATAACTCTAGGCAAAGACATCTTGATATTCTAAAAAAACCCTTCTAGCTTCCACTTTCTCTTCAGGTGTGCAACACTTCCCTATGTTTATCATTCTGGAATTTAACTCATTCCCAATGTTCATCCCTTCATATTCCTCGGTCTTAAGACCTTTCTCTATCCTTTTCCTCTTAACATAAGTATCATGAGGATTGAAAAATTTCTCTAATGATATAAAATATGGGGGAATGACATTACCTTGTAATTGAGTCATGCCTGGTTCATCTTTCTTCCATTTCTTGGGATGATCTTGTGAGAGATTGTTTGTATTTTCTTTAGGGGGACTATCATTACCTTCAAGGAAGAGCTGCAGACATTTTTCATCATTGAATACTTTCCAATCATCTACATTATTAGGTATTGATGGCTTGTACATCACTTCTACCTAGTACTTCTCTTTAAATTCCAAATGAGGTAGTAGTACGGAAGCGGAGACTGCTAGTGAATCTGCCATGGAATTTAATTATCTAGGGACATATTCAATTGCAAGGGAATCCAATCCTTCAATCTCATCCCATACTCTATTTCTATAACTCTTCAATTTTTTATTTTTGACAGAGTATTAACCTTTGATCTGGTGCACAATCAACTCAACATCACCTCAAACTTTTAGAACTTTTACACCCTTTTTCTTCACAACAATTATTCTGAGTAACAATGCCTCATACTTAGCTGTATTATTGGTATTTGTAAACTCTAGTTTGAAAGCCAATGACTTAGGTTCACCCGCAGGTGGAATTAATAAAACTCTGACACCAGACCCAGAGGAAGAACAACTACCATCGAATTCTAGTGTCCAGACTTCTAGAGTCTTATCCTTCTTAGAGGCCTCAATTTCTTCTTGTTCACTTTTAGGTTCATCAACACCACCCTAGGTAAACATCATATAGTTACTAACTCCAATTCTTGATACAGGATTTGAGTTTCCAGATCATCCGATTTCAGAACTATGAACTTTGACTTCACCTCAAGCTCTAGTTTAACCTTCTTATTTACCACATGAATTACTGCCTGGGACCAATCCTATTTAATTTCCCCACCTAAGTCTCTGCAAAAAATTTTTCTTAGTAGTAGTCCATAACTTGCCAGTATATCTACAAAAAGGATCGTTAGTAGCATCTTCTTTTTAGGATGGGTAGCCAGAGCTACTTGTGTGTGTGAAAATTGTACCTGATTGTAGACACAACACTTTAGTAAAACATTAGAGGTTAGCAAAAATCAAAATCCTGCAAAATTGAAATCTACTCTAACCAAGTGATTTACTGCCTTCTAGTAGGTGCGAGATTAATGTTCTCAGATTGTTATCAAGATCAATGACCTAGATGAAACCTAAACGAAGGATTTGGATGCAAAACTGATATGAAATATGAATGCAATTAATCTATTTTTTTGGTATTTTCTATGCAATAATAATGAAAAACTGATATGAATCTATGCTAAATGATATGCAATGCTCAAACCTAGAAAGATCTCACAATAGCTTGGATTCGCAAAGATGATTCTTCAGACTCCAATTCGACAGCGTGAGAATGCAAATTCATGGATTTGAGAGATGAGTTATGAAGAGCTGAGCCTTGATTTTATAGAAATCCAGGGCTTTGGAGGTGCATGGAAGAAAGCCATAAATCACTCAGATTAACTCAGCTTGATTTTTGAGTTATCTGATAATAAAGATAATTTAATTCACAAAAACATGCAAAAGCTAAGTTTTAACTCAAAATAGAGTTTAGCTTTAATTGATAATTGATAGTTGTCTGCTTTTATGATTGTGCATGTTTTATTTATGAATTAATTAAATAAATAAGGTGATTTATGCTCAACTTAACTGATTTTTGAAAATACATAATTGATTTATGGGTTAATCAATCATTTAATCAAACTTTTATTAAAAACTATATTATTAAATAATGACAACTTGCTTTAATTAATTAAATAAAAATTTAATCAATTAATTATAGGAATTTTGATTTATTGTCAAATTTAAATAATACAATTAATAATAGATAGAATTAAATTTAATTACACAATTAAGTGGCAAGATATTAAATCTAATTAATTAAATATGAAAATATTCAATTAATCAAAGTTAGGATAAATGTGATTTATTGCCAAATAATCATTAAATTAAAGATAATTAAGATAAATAGGAATATTGCTAGGAATATTCCCCGATGCAGAATTTAAGATAATCAATTATGATTCGATGATGTTTAGATGTGCCTTAGATTAGGACTTCGATGTTGATTTCATTCGAATTGTTGATATAGAAGATTAATGAACTTATAGCCCATTTTTGGGGTATTACACTACTTAGGCATCTTTGATTTGGCCAAGTAGAAGAACTTTCTTAGCATCCATAGAATAGCATCTATAGTGGACCTTTTTCATGGTGAGGCTGAAGGCTTTGGCTACAGGGGAAGGCATCACATTATCAGAGGCACCTGAATCTATGATATAGTTTTTAAGTTTACAACCATTGATATACAATGAGACATAAAATGGTTCAGGTTTTTGACCTGAGAAGGTAGCTAGCACAGTGGTTTCCTCTTGTTCAAATAGTTTTTCCAGCGAGGAATCATCCTCATTGGAAGAGGTGACATTATGATTTAGTTTAATACTATCACCTTTTAAGTAATCTATGAATCTTTTCAATTCAGCGGGATTTGACCTTAAATAATCTATGGGAGAAATTTGGATCTTGGAATTTTTACAAAACTAAATGAAATCAAAGAAATCATTTTCCTTACCTGGCTGTGAGATTTTCATTCCCTGACTAATTTCTTTGGTACCTAAAGTAGATGCATCATTTGTTCACATTGAAGGAATGACAATCGGAGTTTTGTCTTTTTGGGTCCGAGTTAGGACTGCATAGGTGGTGCCATCTATGGTAGCGTAGCAGTCTCCTTGCTTCTCAGAATTGGATTCATACTCAAAAAATAAATTTACAGAGTCGCCATGCAAGCATGAATCAGGTTCATGGTTTGGTGTTGTAGTGTCTAACCTATTAGTAGATAATAATTGCATCATACATGCTATTTCAGGACAACTCTCACCATTATGGTATGTCGTTAGATGAAATACGCACATATTTCCTTTCTTACAAGGAGCCTCAATTGCTAGCCTCTATTGTGGAGCAGGTAATTATAGTGTCCTACTATCAATATTTTTACCATTCTGATCTTGAAATGATTTTTGGTACGGATTGTTAAACTTAGGGAGTTGCCTTTTTAAAGCAACAATTTCATTGGACATTTTCTGCATCATCTCATTAGTCGATGTAGTACCACTTGAACTAGCGCCTATCTACATTTCTCTTTTCCATCTTCCAGCATAAATCATATCATCTTCTAACTCAATGACTGTCTTCTGAGCAACGTCTGAATCCATAGGTCGTGCTCTTCTCAAATCATAATTTATATTTTGTGGCATGGCACTCATTAAGAATATCTTTAGATTTGTAGGGGTGGGTCTATCAGCCACGGGGATTCTATTAGCAATCTTATTGAATTTAGCAATGAACTCCCTCATACTTATAGAGGCTTGTTTCTTGATAGAGGTCAATTGTGTGAACAACGCATGTTCATCTTTATTGGTTTTGAATCTGGCCTCAAAAGTCATCCTCATAGTATCCCAACTCATGATTGAAGCATCATCCAAGTGATAAAACCAGTTAGTCATTGCTTCAACTAGAGTTTCAACAAATAGCCTAACAACAACATTGTCATAACCAATTCCTAGGATATGAGTTGCTGCGAAGAAGGATTTAATGTGTTCATTTGTAGTAACTTTCCCATCTCCCAAGAAATATGGAAAGTTCTTTCTAGATCTTGAAGGGAGTGGGTGATATGTTGTGAACTATAACGGACCAGTTGTAGTGGCCCATGGTGCTACCATGACTGTATGTGCAGGATGTGAAAAATTAATAACAGGAGGAGCAACTACTCCTGGCAAGTTGTAGGCAATGAAGTTTGTGTCTTGGGAGGTGAAGGTGGTCTACTCCTACTTTTTCTGTCACCTCTCTGACGAGGTAGGTCTATTATGGGAAAACCAAGCTCAATGAGCCTTTCGAATGTAGGGTCTTTTCCACCTTGCCCCTCGACACTTCTAAGAAATCTTCTTTGATCCAGAGCTGTAAATTAGTTTTGTTTCCTAGCTTCATGCTCGGCTCTGCGTTGATTTCTTCTCTGAATTTCCCTTTCAAGTGCTTCTTCTCTCACTTCTTCTTGTTCAAGCACTTGACTTGCGTTCCTATAATGCTCTGTGTTTCTTCTGTATCTCCAAGAGAAAGTATTCATGGATGAGACTATGTCTTCTTGATCATTCCGAAAACCAAGATTGGGTTGAAGCACGGGGAACATGTTCTCATGAGGTAACACCATTTTTCCTCATGACAAATATTTTGGTCTAGTGACTATTTCTCTCCCCAGTAGAGTCACCAAAAATCTGTTGGTAAACAAATCATTCTTTTTGGATTTAACTCTTTATTTGCCCAAAATATTCTTAAGAAACAATGTGAATACAAACAGTTGGACAATTTTTATCTATTTAACTAACTTTCCTCTGAATTTTAACAAGTATAGCTCCCTTATGTAAAGATATGCAATGGAATTTTATTTTTCTAAATCCTAATGGGGTATGTTCTTGAACAGAGAACAATAGAGGTAACCAAATTAGCCCTTGGTGAGAAACTAATCTAGGTAATGAATTTGATTCTAAACTCTAACCAGCTTTGAGATTTCACAATACTTATGAATTCACACCAATGGGAATGCAACGATGAATTCTACTTGAATTAATGAAATATAGTAAAACAACATGGATGAATCTGATCTAAATAGGACACGTGTATTCTCCCAACTTTTGAGTAATGCTCTGATTACTGTCGATTAGTTCCACTAAAGAGTAGAAACAGAACTCTATCCATTTGCTAATTTCAATCCAACTTAAGGAAAACAAAAATTCAAACTTATAAAAGCATGGAATAGTAAATAAATAGCACAAAACACATTCTAGATTGCCTCCATAACAAGATGTACTTCATACTAAAAATTAGCCGACCTTTTCATTAATTTTCAATGTATTACATATAGGCTTCAAGAATTAAGCCGTTACAAAATCAACTGAATCGATTCATATTCTATAAAATTGATAAATGACAAGTGGCCATTTATAGATTATACAATGTATATTAAAAAGGAGAGGGGAAAGCTATTTTCTCTTTGTTGGCTTCTTCACCTTCTCCAACTTAGCCTTATGAGCTTTAGCGGCTACAAGAATTAGAATCATCCTTTCAGAATTTGGGATGTACACATTTTTCAATCTTATGAGCCAGTAGGCATGATCTTTCTCTATGCATTTTGTAGCATCCTTTCGGGGTTGTATCTTCTCCATGGCTTTGTGTATACATCCACTAAGTTGTTGAAGATCAGGTATTCTGTCGAGGTGAGACCCGGATAACTCTACAAGCTGGTCCAAGTAGTTGGAGAATGACTTTTGCATATTGGTTATACCAATTAGGCTCTTTCCATCTCCGCTAGCTTGAGACTCAGAATGAAGACCTGTCAAATATACAAAGATTTTACTTTTCTCTTTGGTGACTTCCTCTTCGGTCACCTTCATTCCTTCCTCTAACTTTATTATCATCTCCATTTTAAACTCAACCCCTTGGAGCCATTCAATTAGAGGTTCATCCCCTGTCTGCAATATTTTGGGCTTGATTGCAGCTTTAGTCTTCATCGCAACCAGCCAATGTAGTAGCACTATGCACTCTTCACGTCTCAACCTCTCTATTGTGAGTGTCTGCATGTGTCCCTTAAGAGAATCTTTCTCTGCCTCTAACTGTAAAAAGACACTCCTGAGCTGCTCAATGGCTACTAGACCTTCAGACTTAAGTCATTCAATCCACCTCCTACCAATGTGCCTGAAATGTCTATGTTCTTGCAATTTGGAAAGTATTGCTTAGTTCTTGGCTACAACAGGATCAAATGTTGTTAGGGAGCTAGGTAGGCTTGCCACATGAGGGACCAAATGCTTAATGAAGTTAGTCATTTCTTTAATCTCCACCTTGAGTTGAGTCTTGGTAACTTTGAGTTCTTCGAGATCTTCCTCGATCAAGACGTTACTAGACTTCCACAAGTCTACCTTGGTATCATGGTGGGTGAGCCCAATATCTAAGGATTGGAGTGCAAATTCTGAGGTAGTAAGGTCTTCAATTCTTCCATCCTTCAGTGGCTTGGCTATTTCCATCATCAGGTTCCCTGTGTTTGGATCTTAGCCAAGAGTGGTTAGAGTCCTAGTCTTCTTAGCCTTGCTTATGGCTGAACCTAACTGCATTTCTTGTGAGAACATCTCACCATTGGGAGCACCTTTCTCAACCCTTTTTATTTTTCACTCCAGAGTATTCTTGAGCCATGATTCTACACTTGTAACTTTTGTTGCAAAAATGAAATCTTCAACAAATAATTTCCTGATAACAAGAGGGGAAGACTTAGGCTTGGAAGAAAAAGGATTAACCTTGCGGAGAAGAATTGTTCTTTATGTTTTGAGGAGACCCTAGATGCTCATCTATCTCATCATTTTCTGAATTGCTACTATCCTCACCAACCTCAACAACTATAGGAGCCTCTTGAGTAGGATTGTGACCTTGTATCTCAATGATTCCCCCTTGTGCTTGCTACTCTGGTTTTGCAGCTCCAACAGGTTCTTCCATTGGCTTGTTGGATTTATCAACTATGACTTCTTCATTTGAACTGATGACTGGAGATGAGCCTTCTCTGTAAGTCTTCTCAAGTGGGATTTCTTTTTTAGGTGGTTCATCATCTCCACCTGCTGGTTGAGCTAGTCCTTTGGCTACAAATGACATTGGCAAAGAGGAGGATGAAGGACCACTCTTCAGCTCAACTATAGGATCTTGTTGAGGAGTAGGCTTCTCGGATATCTTTGTACTTCCCATCATCCAATGAACCCACTTATTAGTTCTCTTAATAACTTTAGCCGTTAAGGTCTCCAAATCTTCTATAGCTTGACCTTGAATAGGTTCAGAGCTCATAGGATAGGACTTGATCTGATCTTGATATGTGTTAGTATACATATGTTCTCCATCATTAACAATGCCTTCAACATTAATGTTGATAGTGAACAACTTGATTTGTTCAATAGTCAGTCTGGAGTAAAACCTCTCTCGGCTTTCTAACTCATCCTTGTAGTTCGCCCAATAATCTTCAAGTTCAAGGATGTGCTTGACCATAGTGCCAATTTGTAGGTGATTCTTGGCATAAATTACTCGATCAAATTGAGGCCTCAAAAATTCATAGACTTCTAGCCTATATCTTCTCTCGAACATCTTCATCACATTCTTAGAATTTGATCTCAACATGTAGCTGTAAGCTAAAATGGTAACAAGGAATTCATAGCCTTTCTTCTTAATTCCCACATTGATCAGGTTCACTTGCAACATCTGTCAAATCACCTCTACAATCTCAATCATGTCATCGGGGTACCTTGGTAGCTTCATGGGAAAGTCATCAAAACTTGCAAGACGAAGGTATGAGAAACTAGAAAATTGAATGAAGAAGCTCCCAAATTGGGTGATGAATTCCATGGCCTCTGGTGAGAACCTCCTCTCTAGGCATCCTTGTAATTATCTGCATGACCTCATTGCAAATGAGTCATTAACTTTAATGAACTTGGCATAGCTATTTTGTAACTTCAAATGAGGGAAGAAATCATAAATTTTCACATCATCTCCATATTCTTCTAGCATAGGGAGTCCTGGCCATACTGGCAATGTGGCTAAAACATAGATCAAATAGGAAGACATATAAAATTTGTCCTAGTACTTGGTGAGTCTCAAGGCATTGGATAGATTTTCACTTACCACTTGAGCCCATTCTATATAATGATGCTCAACACATATTACCTGGACCAAGAAGAAATAATGTTTAATGAAATTCAATGCGTCACTTTCAGCTTTTATCCTATGAAGGAGTACAAGGATGTCGATGATCTTAGCCTTTAGATCTATCCTGAAAAGTGTCTTTGGCACTTTTCCCTTTATGCTTTTGGCCTTCCAAAATGACAAGGTCATGATCTCTTTCCTCCACCTCATCTTCTTCTCATTATATTCTAAAATTGCGATTGAGAAGTTCATATTTGAAAATTCTGCTCACTCTAGGATACAGAGATTGTTTTGCATGGACTCCCTATCAATGGAGATGAGTAGTGTGTCATCTGGTAGTGAAATATATTTTGTATCTGGGTTGAATCTGGTTATACATTCTTGGATTAGTTTGGGAGCTTGCACTGCAACAAGAAATCCAACAGCTCGGACCAAACCGCTACCTTTGAGCTTCTATGTCATGGGGTGGAGATTTTCTTCATTCAATCTTCTATGTAGATTTCCTAGATCGTAGAATTTGAGGGATGTATCTATCAAATTATGCCATTCAGATGTAATCCCATTCAACACATCAAAACCCATGAATTTAGTGGCCATAGATTCTGATTATGCTTTTGATTTACTGTTAAGAAGCTTTGGAGAATGTCGTAAGATGATTTGTGAAATTGTGGGAATCAAAGGCGTATGAAAAAGATGTTAACAAATGGTAATTTTTTCTTGATTGTTTGAGTCTTTTATAAATAGCCTGCTTCCTTATCGTTAGTTTCCATATCTCGCACCACACGAGTGAGAGATTTTAAAAAATATCCGTTAAAGTTCTAATGTTAAGATTTGAATTAAATGCATCTTATTAATGGCCTTAAGAAATCACTATTCCCCGTTTGAAGTAGCTATAATGGTAACTTAATTAACATAGTAGATTTTTACTTTTCCGCTTCTCTCAATTCAACGCCTTTGTCAGAAAATTCACTTTGAAAGTAGAAACCCAATTGTGGAAAAGAAATTATCTCATTTCTTTAGAAATTTATTTTAGATATCAAAGCGGGCTATATTCATCATAACAGATCACTCAATCCCCATGATTTCTTATGCTTATTTCTTCACAAGTTGTCTCTTTTCAAAAACTGACCTTCTTAGGTGATTTTATGATAAGAGAGAAGCTAAAAACCAATTCTCCAAAAAAGGTCTCTTACTCACTTTCCCATATCTAAGATAGTTTTATCCACTACAGGGGCTCAATCTTATTTCCTCAAAATCTAGAGGCTTGGTTTTCGGGAATCTCTGATACACTTTCCACTATCCTTCAGAAAATAACTTCTATAGGAAAAACTCCACAAGCAGGGAAGTTCATTACAACTTCTCCACCAAGCTACTTTTCTGGACCCAACTGGCTCTTAACCTGAGAATCTCGATCTCTAGGCCTTATCTGTGTGCTTGATGATTCCTGTGTTCTCTTCCCACAGAAAATTACCTTCATGGATCGGAACCCACTGAGGAGAAGGCAATTTTCAATTTTCCAACAAAGGGGAAAAATGTCATTTTAGAGCTTCACATTCATATGAATACCATCGATCAAAACTGAAAGAAATAGAGTCTTTATCAAATTAGGAACTATAACTTACCTATTCTTAGGATGAAATTAAAAACCAACCCTGCTTAAAAGAAGTAAGAGGCATGAAGGGATTATTCGATAAAGACCACCTATCCTAGGGGGATTCTAGACTTAGACTCCAATTTATTATCTCAAAACTCATGACTCAATATAACACAAGGTATTCACTTTTTTTTTAAAGTGTGAAGAAGAAAACTGGGGCAATAGACTGGTAACCTAAAATAATTTTCACTCTTTTGAAGTGAGCTTAGTGAAGAGCCAACCCTGTTAAAGGTTACAAACACACTGTTATGTGTGACCTTGTTAGAGGATTTAAGACTAACAGTTAACTTTCAACCATCATTCACTATGGGGTCAATAAGATAAAAATGTACATTCCTTGAATGACATAGGGGCATAACATAAGACGGTTAAGTCCACTTGGTTAGGAAATTTTCTGTGTCAATGGTTAAACTAAAACAGTAGTTAATATTATTACAATACAACTCAATTTGCAGATGTTGAGATCTATTCTAAGCCCATACAAATCCTCTAATCAATATATCAATTCACTTCCTCAACTTATTTGCACTCGGTAATAGCTCTGTAATGCTCAGTACTGTTCTGCAGTTTAGTTCTTCTTCAACCAGTCTAATCAGGCATGCATGAAACTATATTCACGCAAAATCTCTATAGTCTTCTTTCTTCCAGCATGTTTCAATAAAGAAACTCATATCTCTTATATAGATAGATAAACCATTTTCATATCAACCATCAGATTTTTCCACTTAGTCTCCTTCATTGATTTTGCCTCTTAAACCTTCCTAGATAGTTGTGTCAATAACTCACTTCAATTCCATCCTTTAGATCTTCTTTGAATTTTGTCAGCCATGGATCTCATTACAAATTTTATCCTCAATCTCAAAATCATAATAATTTCCAGCTCATCATTTTTTGTCGGCTAAACTAATCATTTAATACTTTCATCCATACTCAGTTAACAAAGAAATGCATCTGTGAACACAAGCTCGGTTAATACTATTTCTTGATATACACTACACTGGCTTGGTCCATATTGAAGTGCTTCATTTACTGACCACATTGCCTTGTACAATTTTGATTCCTCCTTCATTATAGATTAATGCAACATAATCAAGTCAATAGTATGAGACCATAGACTCATCAATAAGTTACCCAAAGTATTCCTTATCCTCATCTGTCATATCCATCTTTCTCCATGTAGATATCTCATTTCTTCATGTTTTTCTCTCATTTTTATAGTTGTTTAGATGTTTGTAACTAACATGATAAATACTATCAAAACTAGTTGACATCAATGACAACATAATGACTGATTTAATTATCTTACATATCATTTTAGTAACTCGGTGATCTCTAATCACTAATCTTCAAGTCATTCAGGTATTCAATCAGTTGTAGTTCATCAATTTTATCATCCTATTGCTTCTTAGGGATGAGAACAATAAAAGTACCATTTAGTTCTTTTAGGATTTTCCTAGACCCAAAGAACTCCTTCACTGCACTAGTAACATCCTTTTCCATTATAACCCAAAAATTTTGGAAGAAAAAAAGGGGAACCCATCTAGGCTAGGGGCCTTGTCCCCATAAAAAGAAAACACATCCCTCTTAATTTCTGCATTAGAAGGGACAAAAGTAAGAATGGAATTCTAGTCCTCATTTAAGATGGAGGGGATACAATCCAAGAACCCCCTTTGAGCTTCCTAGTCCAAACCAATATCCTGTTTAAGAAGATCATGAATTTTTATTTTGCCTCCGTTCAAAAAGAGTCTTCATCTTTAGATCTTGAACCATTAATAATCATATTAGAGATTATATTTACCATTCGATGCTTAAGAGTAGTCATGAAAAAGTATTTAGAATTCCTATCCCCTTCCTTCAAAAATAACTTTCGAGATCTTTTTCTCCAGAAGATCTCTTCTTTAGATATGATATCATGATACTCTACTAATGTCTCATTTTTCTTATCTCTCGATATCTTATCAGAGCCCTCATGTTGAATGTTATCCCGAATCACCTTCAGCTCATGGTTTTACTGGCCCCATATTTGCATGTTTATGGTTGGCATGTATGTTTTATATTTCTATTTGATGCACCTGATATGGTTCAGGGAGGGAGTCATAGTTACTTTTTTGTGATATCCACATGATCGGCTGATCCCCTCCATCATTTGTTATATACTTATACATGTATGTGTGTACTCATGTTTTATGCAAGATTTCAAGTATCAGGCATCGACTTCCCTGAATTGTCAAGATGAACATTCCCTATCACAATATCTCAATGGTAAAAGAGGGGAGATAACATACATGTCCAATCCCAATCTAAGCCATTAATTGTCCTGATATAGTCGACAAGTATCTTATTTTCTACCTATTTGGATTCCTCAAGGGGACGTAAATTTGTGAGCCCTTCCTTTAGGCTTGGTGGTTGCATTTTGGTTTAGTTAGTTTTTCTTCATGGTTGCATTTCATATGGTTTGATGTGGTTTTGGTGTTAAAATGGATTGAAGAATTAATTAAGATTAATTAATCAAAATTAAATAATTACACCTTATGATACATTAAAATATTAAATATAAGGTTATAAATCAATGAGAATTATTTAATTGCCTATATTTCAATTTAATTACAAAGTCAAAATTAATTAATTGAGAAATTGAATAATTATTAAATAATAATTAAACTTCAATGTGCAATTTGAGTTAAGTGGTTATTAGTTGAGTTTCATACTTTAAATTAATTAAAATTAAATAATGCAACTTAAAAAGCACTTTATTATAAAAGTAGAACTTAACCTTTTAAAATCAAGTTGAGTTAAAGTGACTTAAAGTTGAGGAAATTAAATAAATAATTCTTTTCATAAATTAAAGTTGATAAAAACAATGTTGAGTTGGGTTCTTATTTTTTTGATTTTGAGTTAAGTAATTATTTTATTATTTTTAAAGTTGAGTTTTTCTTGTTTTTGGAGTTGCATTCTTTCAACTCTAGAATGTGGGGTTTCTATATAAAAGAGCTAGGAGACCTTTTGGAGATTATTGATTCTATCAGTTGTTGAAGAATTATTTCTTGGAAATTTTTTCGAGGATTGAAGTTTTGGTATTTTCGAGAGCTTTGGATTTTCAAGATTTGGAATTGATTTTCAATTCAGCTTTGTGTATTGAGGTAAGGTTTTAAAATCATTAAAATTTGTCCATTAAAATCATTGTCATCTTTGTGTTTGATTAGATCTTGTGTGGAAATGACTAATGTTTGTTAAAAAGATGTGCTTCTTTGATAAGATCAAGAATGTTAGGAAATCTTTTAGAAGGGAAATTCGATTAGGGTTTTCTTTAAATGTTTTGCTTTGATTTGTTTGCAATTATGGCATTCCATGGTTTTGAGGGTTTTGAAAGAGTTCATTTTTAGAAAAAATGTATGCTTTTCAAATAGAAAGATAGATTTTCATATGTGAAAGAAAGATATATTCACTTGCATGTTATTTAAGGAATATATATCCAATTGCATGTTACTTAGGAATTATATATTCATTTGCATGTTATTTAGGAAAGATATATTCAGTTGCATGTTATTTAAGGAAGAAATATTCAGTTGCATGTTATTTAAGAAAGATATATTCAATTTCATGTTATTTAAGGAAGATATACTCAATTGCATGTTAGTTAGGAATGATATATTTAGTTGCATGTTATTTAAACTTAAGATATATTCATTTTCCTATTAGTTATGAATGATATATTCAGTTGCATGTTATTTAAGGAAGATATATTCAATTGCATGTTATTTAAGGGTGATATATTCAGTTGCATGATATTTAGGAAATATATATTCAATTGCATGTTATTTAAGGAAGATATATTCAGTTTCATGTTATTTAGGAAAGATATATTCATTTGTATATTATACACATGTATACATGTTTATACACATACACACATATATATACATATATACACACACACACACACATATATATATATATACATACACACACATACACACACATATAAATACATACACACACACACACACACACATATATACACACACATGTACATATGTGTATATACACATACACACAAATATATATATATATATATATATATATGTGTGTGTGTGTGTGTGTGTATTATATATATATATATGTGTGTGTGTGTGTGTGTACACACATATGTACATGTGTCTATATATATATATACACACACATGTACATATGTGTGTATATACACATATGTATATGTATATATATATATATATATATATATATATATATATATATATATATATATATATATATATATATATATATATATATATACATGTACATATGTGTGTGTGTGTATATATATATATGTGTGTGTGTGTGTGTGTATACACACATATGTACATGTGTCTATATATATATATACACACATGTACATATGTGTGTATATACACATATGTATATGTATATATATATATACATGTACATATGTGTGTATATACATAGATGTACATGTGTATATATATATATATATATATATATATATATATATATATATATATATATATATATATATATATATATATATATATATAGATATGTACATGTACATCTGTGTGTATATACACATATGTACATGTGTGTATATATATATACATGTACATATATACATGTACATATATATATATATATATGTATGTGTGTATATACACATATGTACATGTGTGTATATATATATACATGTACATATATATATATATACATGTACATATATACATGTACATATATATATATATATATATATACATATATATATACATATATATACATACATATATATATATATATACATATATATATATATATATATATATATATATATATATATACATATATATATATACAGATATATATATATATATATATATACATATATATATATATGTGTATATATATATATATATATATATAGACACACCTGTATACATGTATATATATAATAAAAAATATTTAAAATAATATATATTTATTGTATTATATACATAAATTAAAATGTAAAATACTTGAATATAGAAGTTTGCGAATCAGAAGCCCAAATTTCACCTACTCTAAAACCCCACCATCCAAATAAAAGTGACAGTGGGGTTTCGGCGGGGTTAAAACCCCATAGTAAGTACTTTCGATCGAAAGTACTTACTATGGGGGTTTTTTAATTTTTATATTATTAATAAAGAGCTTTTGATCATAAATTACAAATTATTATACTTTTGATCGAAAGTTGTCTTATTTTGATCAAAATTTAGGAGGATTTTCTATTGAAGCTCCCTAACGTGATTTTCACATTTTCCACTTTTTGAAGGTATTCCTTCCTCCAAAAAAGTGTAACCCACTATTGTGGGTTCACCCTATTATATAATGTTAGCATGTTCACTCAATCTTTTATGTGCTATTTTCCATGGCCATTCGACTCACTCGAGGGACATTCATTAGCTTATCATAATTGTTTAAAATATTTTGTTCAAGGTTATGGATTAGTTGTTCATGGGCATGCTTTAATTTCTCAACCCCTTTGGCTAGAGTTTGAGTCATATTGTGAAATTTTTTGACTCTATCATCATTTGGGGACATGTTTCTATTCATTTTAATAGCATTCAATTGTAAAATAAATGCCATTAAAATAGAATCATGGCCATCCATTATATCCTTAATAGGTCCTTCTCAATGACAACACTAGTATCATAAATAGAGGAATCCTTTTCTAATATTGTTTCCTTACCAAAACATATATGCACATGCAAAAAAAATTTATCCTCATTGATGGGAGAAAAAGGAAGAGGGGAATCACTCAAAACATAGTCCCTCTAAGGTTTCCTGGCATGGGAAGATGAGATTTGAATCTTCCCCTTTTATTTAGCCTTGGTCGAAGGGGAGACAATGACTTTTTCTTTTCCTTTTAGGTCTTCAACATGGAAAAAAAATATGGTGTACATATTCAATAGAAGGGGAATAATCAAAATCTTACTCATTAGAAATGATAAACTTTAGGCAATCTTTTCCCCCCCTTATGGGATTCAATCTTTTACTAGCTTGAGCCCCACCCATGTTCTCATTAGGAACCTCCTTCGAAGCCACATCATGATCTTTCAAAAAGAAACTCATATCTTTTTTAGTTTTATCCATAGTAGGGTTTTTGGAAACTGCCAAATATTTATCTAGTTCCGTAATGAGAAGGATTAATCCATCATCAAAAACTAGTTGAGAGGGGTTCTTCCAATGATATTTAATACTATGCAAAAGAGAGGAGAACAAGTAAAAAGGTATAGAAGTACATTTTTTATTTCTGAAGTGGTTTAGAATAACAAAATGATAGTTCAAAAAACTAGTAAATCGACCATCTAAAGTGAAATATCTCATGATCACTTCCACCACATGGACCAAAAGAGTAAGGATGGAGCCTCTTTCATACCCACCATTTGTATTCCTCTTGTGTTTCTCCTATTCATTTCCCATGAAGAAAATCAACAAATCTGCATTAATACTTTTTGTATCGTAGAAGAATTTATTTTCCTTAGCACAAGCTTTATAGACTTCCATAATTGAATCCTCCAAAACCATCAACTCCATTTCAAAAAAAATTAGCACTCCATCATCCCGGTTTTGAACAAAGGCTTTGGTAAATTAGAGATCATTTCCATGCACTTTCTCTATAAAAGGGGTTAAACCTCTTATATATAATTACCTCCAAATATCCTCCTTTCTTTTCCATTGATCATAAATAATGTGTTTCACTCTAATATGATATCTTACCATTTAAGCATAAAAACTAGTAGACTAAAAGGACAAAATAGGGCTCCAAATGAAAAAGCCAAGATGTAGAGCCTAGTACATATGGAAACCTATTCCTTATTAACTCTCTACCTTTTCAAAACCTCATAACATATTAGTTTAGAAATTTCCACCATCATTTCTAAGTGAAGCCTTAGATTAACATGTCTTTCATCATAAATACTTGTAAGATGGAGAGCAGAGAGGGAAGGCGACGACTAGAGGGAGGAAATTCAAAAATCTCCTCGGGCGGGAAACCTGCAACTAGCAGGTTTCAGGCATCTATAGTGGCCAGTGACCACAAGAATAATGGGGGAGAAAATGATTCAGAAGGGGGCAAAGATCTAGATCGCAATCATTCTCGAGAAGGTGTAAAATAGGCTTTTTCAAAAAATGCTTTGGGTAGGAACATTGCATCTGGAAGCACTCAGATAATTTCTGTGCCAAAAGAGAAGAACAAGGCTTCAAGTGAAGCTGAGGAGGGCTCCACCAAAGATAAAAAGGGGGAAAAAGACCTAGTTAGAAACCTCTATCGAGATGGAGACCCAAAATCAAGAAATATTGTCAGTAAGACATCCTTTGCTGGGAACGACGGTCAAACTTTTTTTGAAAAGTCTATTAAAGGTAGTTGGTCTTCATTGTTTGGAGTAAAACCAACTGGAAAGTCTTCTTTCCCTTCAATAGATAATACATCTAATCCTGAAAAAGGAGTATTTAGTATTTCTCTTCCTGATTCATTGGTTGATCATACTATTGCTACAATGGAAAATATGCTGGTGGAAAAATTTATTGGCCCAAGACCTAACATAGATGCTATTAGATTGTTTATAGCTAGAAAATGGAAGCTAAAGGGCCAAGTAGATATAGCTACTCTGCCCAAGGGTTTTTTCATGTTTGTTTTTTCAAGTGTAGAAGACCTCTCTAATGTTCTTTATGGAGGTCTGTGGATGTTTGACAAATCATCTTTGGCTCTTTAAAAATGGGGAACTAGACTAGATCTGAATGTGGATATGTTTGAAGTTGCCCCAATGTGGGTTCATTTTAAGGGCTTGCCTTTGGAATATTGGCATGAAGATGTATTTGTGGGCTTGGTTGGTTCATTTGGGGAGCTTATGTCTATAGACCCAATGACTGTAGCTAGGTCAAGACTTGTATATGCTAGATTCTTTGTCAACATCAACCAAAAGGCAGACCTACCAGAGGTTATTACTATCAACCCTAAGCTGGGTAAACATATTCAAATGGTGGAATTTGAATCTCTTCCCTTTGCCTGCTTCACCTGCAAAAAATCTAGGCACTAGGCAAAACAATGTCCGATTAAACAAAAGGAAAAACTAAAAAAGAAAGAACTAAGAACTGTATGGAGAGAAAAAAATGGCACAGTAGAGATCCAACCTAAACCTAATATACCTATTGAGGAAAATAAGACTATAGAAGATTTAACAAATGGAGAAGAATAGAAAGATCAAGCGAAGGATGACTCAAACCAATCTCAAGTACCTGAGGATAAAGTTGAATAGAAAATCCCTATCGAACCCCTTAGTCCTTTGAAAGGAGAGAAATCTAAAGAAGGCAACCAGTCTCATTCTGATCCTCTAGAGGACTTTATTCAGCTGGAGTCTTCAAGTCCTAGTAAAGAAGGGAAAGAAGTGAGTGGCAATAAATCGACCAACCCGGGTTTGGGAGGATCCAAGGTGGGTAATTCTGATTTAGTAATATTTCAAATCAATGGGCAGGATAACTCCCCCATTTTAGGGGGCAACAACAAGAGTTGGTTAGAAGAAAATGAGGAGGATAACCAAAAGTAGAGATTGGCTAAAGTATTTCCATCTCTGGAACTTGAAGAGTCTCCCTGGTTAGAGGTAATAGATAAAAATAAAATCAAAAAACTTTCTAAAAAGGGAGGACTGACTCAAAGGATAATAGAGTCAGGTCAAAAGTCAGAAAATACTCCTAAGGGAGGAGTCCAAACAAGAAGGCAATAGAAAGAAGATGCTGGCTCACCACTAGGGGGAAGAGGGAGACCTACTCACAAAAAAACAAGAGAAAAAGAAGGAAAAAAGAATATTGCGGATAGTAAATAGTCTACTATCCTAGAGATATGTTCCCCAACCCTCTAAATGAAGATAATATCCTGGAATATTAGAGGACTGAACAGTCCCCATAAACAAGGTGTTTTGAGAAACATTGTTAGAGATTATAAACTTGACATTCTACTAATTCAAGAAACTAAGATGGCTAGTAGTAAAGTTGAAAAAATCCATCCTTTTAAGAATGGCAATAGTATTGGTAGTGACTCTGATGGCGCTTCTGGAGGAGTTGTCATTTTTTGGAGTAATTTTTTAGTTAACTACATGGTTTTACTTATGGAGAAAAATATCATCCTTCTCAAGGGTTAACACCTCAAAGAAGATTTCTCATGGAATTTGATGAATATCTATGCCCCCAATACTAAAAATGGTAGAATGAAATTTTGGAAAAGATTGAAATCTAAATCACAAGTAACTTTGAAGAGACTAGCTGGATGGTTATGGGAGATTTTAACACTACTCTTCAAGTTGATAATAAAATGGGTGGGGTTTCTTCTCAAATTGAAAGTAGATCGGATCCCATGGAGTATATCAATGATCAATCCTTCATTGACATGGAGCTTGAAGGCATTTCCTATACTTGGTCGAATAGAAGAACTGGAGCTGATCTTATTCAGGTGAAGCTAGATAGAACTCTTTTATCTCTTGATTGGATCTCTAAGTTTACCTGTTCTTTGTCCTCCTCTCTTAGAATAGGGTTTGATCATTTTCCCATAGTCTTCAATGCTAATATTTTAAATGGGAAAAAAAATATTCCTTTCCACTTTGAAAAAATGTGGCTGGCCCATCCTAGTTTGAAGGAGTGTATTTCTAAATGGTGGAACTAAAATCAGGATGGTAATTATATGTACAGAATAGCCAAAAATTTGAGTACTATTAAAAGGAAAGTAAGAACTTGGAATAAGGAAATTTTTGGAGACATCTTCAAGGCTAAAAATAGTAAATGGGAAGATTTAAAGGTCATTTAGGAGAAAATTTAGAAGGAGGGTTTCTCAGAGGAGGTTAAAAACAATGAGAATTTTCTAGTGGTTGATTATCATAACATTATTTCCAAAGAGGAGTCCTTCTAGAGGAAGAGATCAAGAGCCCTCTAGTTAAAAGATGGGGATAGAAACATGAGATTCTTTCATATGAAAACTATGAAACACAAAGCAATAAATAGAATCTCTTCCCTTGTCTCTAATGGAAAATCCTTGATTAAGGAAGAAGATATTAGAAAGGAAATTCTCATTTCCTTCTCCTCATTACTTACTAAAGAGGAAAACCTTGATATTCTCAGCCAAAATGAGATCCTCTCTACCATTCCTAACTTGATTGACCACAGGTCTAATACTAGGCTAAAGACAATTCCCAATGATAAGGAAATCAAAGATGTTGTGTTCTCCTTTGAAGGGGATAAATCTCTAGGTCCTGATGGCTTCCCCCTCTTTTTCTTCCAGCCATTTTGGGAGATTACTTGTTAAGATGTCTAGAATGTAGTCAAAGAATTTTTTGGTACTAAAGCTCTTTTAAGGGAACTTAATGCCACCTTTTTGGTCCTAATCCCAAAAAATCTTGGTGCTAATACGGTTGAAGCCTTCAGAACAATAAGTATCTACAATGTGGTTTATAAGATCATAGCCAAAGTTTTGACTACTAGATTGCTTGCCTTGCTGCCATCTATTATCTCACCTCAGTAGAATGGTTTCATCCTGAGAAGGCAAATACTTGATTCCGTTATGGTTGTCCATGATAATTTTCACTCCCTTGAAGTAGCGAAGAAGGAGGGTTTTTTAATGAAACTTAATTTGTCTAAAGCTTACGAAAGGGTTGATTGGCAATTTCTCCAGAAAGTGCTGAGTAGATTTGGGTTTGATTCTGGGGTCCAAAAACTTATATCTCAACTGGTCTCTATGATTTCTTCCTCTTTTATTGTAAGTGGTGGTTCCTTTAGCTTTTTCAAACCTTCCAAAGGCCTTAGGCATGGGGATCCAATATCTCTGATTTTGTTTTCTATTTTGGTAGAGGGTTTGGGAAGATATATTAATAAACTTGTTAATGAGGGAAGCAGTTTTGGTCTCCAGCCTTCCTCAATCAGGACTATCTGCTCTCATGAGCAATTTTTTGGTGATACTCTCTTTATGGGAGAGGCAACTATCAAAGAAGCTGGGAATCTTAAAAAATCCTTGACTACCTATACTTCTACCTTGGGTCAACTTATCAATTGGAACAAGAGCTTTATGTTCTTTATTAACACTCCCCTTGAAAGATAGAATAAGATCTCAAAAATTCTTGGTTGTAGCATTGGGACTCTCCCTTCTTCTTACCTGGGTCTCCCCCTTTTCTCTAAGCCCTCTAACAGTTTTTGGAATCTTATAGTGGTATAGATTTAATAGTAAACTAGTTGGTTGGAAAGGTTCCCTTCTAAGAAATTCTAGAAAGCTTCAGCTATTAAAATCCACTTTGCAAAATCTCCTTGTGTTTGCTTTGAGTCTTTTCAAGATTCCCCATAAGTTTTCTATGGTGTTAGAGATAATCCAAAAAAGATTTTTGTGGACTGGAGTTGAAGATAAAAAGATATTAAGCCTGGTTTCTTGGGAGAAGGTTTGTAAACCTAAGATTAAATGGGGGCTGGGATTGAGACATATTAAGCTTTTTAATAAGGCCCTTCTCACTAAGAAACTTTGGAGAATTTATGGGGACAAAAAATAGTGGAATGAGATTATAAGAAGTAAGTACCTCTTTGATTCTAACAACTTGGAGGACTTTATTAAAAATGAAACTAAGGTGAGTGGCTCCTACATATGGAATAGTTTATGTTCCTCAAAAGATATAATTCTTGAAGGGAGGAGATGGAAGTTGGGAGATGGTGTCAAAATTGATTTTTGGGATGATCCTTGGATCCAAAAAGAGCCTTTATCTAATAAGCAAGAGTGGAAGGAAGCTATTGCACAAGTCAAAGCTTCCTTTGGAATCAAAGTTTCTAACTAATGGCATAATAATAAGTGGAAGGACATTGCAAACATAGATAGCAGACTATCTCCTCTCATGAATGAACTACAATATTTGTTCATTAAGGATAACTGTCAAGATAAAATCATCTAGAACCCTACACCTAATGGAGAATTTTTTATGGCCACTGCTTCCTCTATTTTTTTCTCCAAGGAAGAAAAAACTAAGTGTGCTACTGTATGGTATAAATCTCTTACTCCAAAAATTAATTTTTTCTTTTGGATCCTTGTCCAAATAAGCCCCTTACTCTTGATAATCTAGCTAAGAGGGGTTTCTTTTTGTTAAAAAATGTTTTCTTTGTCTGGAACAAGCTGAATCTTGTGATCATATTATGATTCATTGTAGCTTTACTCATAGGGTGTGGGATCTAATTTTCAAAAAGTGGAATTTGTGCTGGTTGTTCCCTAACTCTTGGCAGGACTTTGTTACTCAATGCAGATGCCCTTTTTCTAATGACCTGGCAAGAGAATTCTGGAATCTTATCCTGCCTCACCCGTGTTGGTGTATATGGAAGGAAATAAATAATAGAATTTTCAAAGAGAAATATGCTAAACCAGAGGTCATTGGAAACAACATTTGCAGAGGTCTGGAGGAAAATTTCACCAATGCAATCTTAAATAGTAAGAAGAAATTCAAGGATAGATTTTCAATTGATGATTTGAAAAATTGGAATTTTCCTACTCCCTAACTTCAGCCTAATCCTTCTAGAAATAACTTGGTGTGGATCACACCTCCAACTGGCTGGGTTAAAGAAAATTTTGATGGTGCATCCAAAGGTAATTTGGGAGTCTCGGGGGGTGGTGGTATCATCAAAGATTGCAATGGGAATTTTTTGGGAGCAATTGTTGCTCCTTTGGGCTTTCAGTCAAACCATAGAGCTAAGGCTATGGAAGCTCTTGGTACTATAATGCTGGTGGAAGAATTAGGCCTCAAAAGTTCTTAGCTAGAAGGTGACTCTCTTAACATAGTCAATAATACTAAAGGTATCAACTCTCCCTCCTAGACTATAGAGAACATTATCACCAAAATTATCAATATTGTCCAATATTTTGATTCTTTCCATGTTTCTCATAGTTTTCGAGAAACAAATCAGGTTGCTAATTGCCTAGCTAATTTTGGAGTCAAAAGTGATAGAATTCAAAAATGGTATGGCATAACTAAAATTAATGATGAGATAAACTCATGCATTAATTATGATAAGCTCAGACAAAAAGAAGGGGTCATATGAAATATTAATAATGAGTATACATCATAATATAAATCAGTCCATTATTAATCCAGAGGTGATGTGGAAAATTGTAAAGTACACATCGACGATTCATAAGTATATTTTTATTATGATATCTCCAAAGTCAATGTGCCAAGTCATAATTACAAGTTATGTTTGCCAAATTTCGCACATGATCAGGGTTATGAATCAAATTCTTTGCATACAAATCCCCAAGTGTGATTACTACAACTGCATTTTCTTATTTTTGCATAGAAAGGAGAACCCTCATTCTAAGAACATAAAGTTGGGTGATATTTTGGCTGTGGGTGGAGAACTGAGAAGAGAAGAACCTATTGTGTGCAAATGGAAGTACAACAAGGAGGATTGGAATGTGCTGAAAAAAAGGTCAAGTTCACTAGTTTCTCAAGAGACTCCATGGGTACGACAATGCTGTCTCCGAAGCCTTTTTCGAAGGATGGGATAAGGGCATGGTGAATTTGGCTGGAAAATCCTTCAACCTCATCTTGGAGCTCCTCACTAAAATCAATGGGCTTTCATTGGAGGGATTGCAGTATTCAAAGGAGATCAAAGTGGAAAATCGATCTTATAAGGCGTTCCCTAAAATGGATGAAGAATGAGCCCTTTTAGTTAAAGGTAAGAAGGACTACATGGAAATGGATAATATTGATAATATTGACTACCATTTTGTTTTAGCAAATCATTTTAGACATGAGAAAAGGGTTTATTTCCCTTTCTTCCTTTTGAGTTCACTCAATCAAAGTATTATAGAACACAGGGTGAAGAATTTTCCTATTCTTCACATTGGGCTTATCCTCCTCATCGCTGATTATGCTAGGGATCATATTCCTGATCCTATTCCCCCCAGGTTAGCACTAAAAAGAGGAAGAATCTTGGCTCTTCCTCTAGGAAGAAAAATCCTCCTTGTAAAAAGCTCTTTCTTCTTCCATGTCTATTGCTGTGTCTATAGGGCTGAAGGATGGTCCAGAGACTGTGAAGGATTCCTTAGGCAAAATATCTTCTGAGGTTAAAAAGGATAATGTGGCCATTAACGAAGACTCTGGGTCAAAAGCTAGGTAGGAGAAGGTGGAGGATGAGATGACTGAGCTTGTGAATAAGGCTAAGAATAGGGCTTCTTCTGAAAATGAAACCAAGGTTGCTGATGATACTGGCAAGGGTCACACATAAGAGACCAATTCTTGTACTAATATCTCAGAGGAGGAAGAAATGGTCAAACAAGAGGATGTTATTAAGAACATTATCAACACTGTGGAGGGATATTTTGGGACTCAATAGGAGAACCTCAATAAGAAAAATAAAGATACCCAAACCACTGATGAAATTGGGCAGAAGATCAATCCTAAGATCTCAGATACTGGTGATGGTAGTAATCATGAGGTTGAGGGAAAGGTTAACCAAGATCATGAGGTCAAAGATGAGGCTAATAATACTGATAAGGAGGATATCAATGAAGTGGCTAACATTGTCGATGACTCAAGTAAAGAGGGTCTCAAGGCCATGGACAAGGAAAAGCTGGCTATTTCTGATACCCCCTAGTTCTAGAAAGGAGAAAGAGAAGGATGATAGTGAGACATGTTCTAGGCAAAGGTTCCACCCTTTAGAGGAAGATCTCAGAAAAAGGGATTCTCATGTGAAAAGAACCATTGCAATGAATCCTCTTCAAATGGTTAAGAACAAGTCCATCTACAGTTACAATCTAGATAAATTGGTACAAAATGACCTCATCAAATTAAAGAATAGGCGTATCAAGCTGGAAACAAAGAATGCCATGCTGGAGGAAACTGTTGAAAACCTTAGGAAGGAGGTAGTTTCTAATGCTAAAGTTGATGTTTTTGATTATGGTTCAGATTACTCTACCAAGATGGAGGATAAAATTAATAAAGCTTTAGAGTAGCCATGGCTCCCATTAATGATAAGACAAGCAATAATGAAGCTATGTTATATAATCTTCTAGTGATGTCAAATGCTAGTATGAAGTCTACTTTGGAGAATCTAAAAACATTTAGCAGTGTGCTGGAAGGTAACAAAGAAGGTTCTATGATTGAAAAAATTGATTTGACTATTTCTAGTCAGCAAATGAGTCTGGGAACTAGAACAAGGTCGAACACAAATAAGAAGGTCAAGGATGAGGATTAGGATATTATGAAGCTGAGAGATTCAACCAAGACCATGCAAAGTCAGTTGGAGACTCAAAGAGCTTCTTGAAGACTCTGACCTGTTCTCAGTGCCGATGGACTTTTTGGACCTATTTTGCTGAAGGATTTGCATTGCTCTATCCAGCATATAGTGTTGTTTGTGTTTTTTGTGTATGATTTTCTTGAAAATCTGGGAAGTGTCCCTTTTGTAGATTGTCCCTTTTTGGGTTAGTTTGTTGTCTTTTTGGTTTATCATGCCTATCTATCTAAATCTTTGTTAAAGGGTTTCAGGGCCCCTTCAAAACCTATCTTTACTATAATAAAAAATATGTCTTTCATCATTTTTAATAAAATATTTAATATCATTGGGAATAGGTTTGTTTATCCCCCACACCTTATCCCTAGAAAAATCAACCCCAAGATTACAAATCCATTAGCTACAAAGTTCCCTTTTTAATGAATATGGCTTAATTTAAATGAATGAAATGAGTAATAAGATCATGATATTCTAATATTTTATTCTCCATAGTTGAGCTTGGATTTTTATTACCATTAATACAATTAACTATATTCATAGATTCCATTTCTATCCAATCTTTTGAATGACCACTTTAAGCTTTCAATTTGAGGTCTGGGTTGGCTACAAAATGACACATGTTATCTTTGGAGTTTAGGGGTGTATGCACCCTAAAATGGTCACCTAGACTTTGGGCCCCATTCATCAATTTATCAATTTCCCGAATCAATGCTTTCAAATATTTTCAATTTAAATCAATTTCCTTGATCAAATCCTAATTCTATCATTTATTCGATTATATTCTATGGATTAACCATTTTATCCTAAGTCTTTATTTAATTAAAAGGAATTCCCTCCTGTTTATTAAATAAAAAGTCCCCACTTACCTCTTATCCTAAGTTGCACAAATAAAGCATTATTCTTATTTTATAAAAAGAAGAAAAGGCCTTTTTGTCTCACATGGGGCACAAAAGTCAACACTTCTTTCTCATTGGAGGAGATTTGTGCACAAGGATTGATCCCACTTTCAAACTCCACCCTTGATCAAATATTTTTCCTCTTAATCTCCATGGTCCATTTATCTTTAAAAGGAGATCTCTTTTCTCATTCAAAGGATCCACTCTTTATGCTAATGTTGTGCTACAGGTTTTCTTGGTGATTTTGGAGCTTTGGAGATCTTGTGGCATTCTAGTCTTCATTCTTGCATCATAGCTTAGTTTCTTTCATTACATTCATAGCTTAGTTTCCTTTCAAGTTCTATCTTAGTTCACATAGCTTAATTAGCAATGGATTGTAACACTCTCCTTTTCATAGCTTAGTTTCATTCTTGCATCTTCATTTCTAGCATAGCATGGCATTGCATTTTCATTTTGATTCTTGAGGATATTGGCATTCTTGCCCTTGTCTCTTTGAATCTCCCATTGCATGGTTTACTAGCAAGGTTATAGGCTTAATAGCTCTAGTTGAGGGCATTCTAAACACCCTTGTGACTCCATGCCTAGGGAGCTCTAGGTCGCTTTCTCAAGACTTCCAATTCATGGATGCTCTTAGAAGTAATGACTTAGAGAAGTGCACATTTTGAGTGTACATTTTTGGTGCCCACTGTGGGGCAAAACACTTCTATTTTGCCTTTATTTTTCATGCATTTCCACTAATTTTTTGTCATATTTTTCTTGTTGTTTCAGCTCTTTTTCCATACTTTTTGATAGAATATCATATGATAGTTTACCAGTATCGTACGATAGTTTTTTATACACCCATATGATAATTTTCCAGTCAAAGTATCATACGCCCTTGCAAGATTCTATCGCACTGGTATATTACTTTCTATCACCTGCAGGTAGCACAAAATATCATTCAGAAAGAAAGTATCACATCAGTATACTACGAAGTATCGTGCGAAACATTTTCTGATAGAACTATCACTCGGGCGTGGCAGTGAGTGATTTTGGTTCTTTCTTTGCAAGATTTGGGTTGTTTGCTTGCTAGTTTTGATTTTTTGTGTTAGGATAGAGTTTCATTTGCAGATTATACCTAATTTTATTGTGCTAAATCTTGTGGGTCTAACAAGTTGTGCTTGTAGGTGTGCCCTAGTTGCTTGTATAAATTTCTAAAAAGAACACATGTCAAAGCTTCAAATGCACAAGGGCTACTAATCCTTCTTGCAAGGCTGCCCAAAGCATAAAAATAATCAAGTGTTTGTTCTTTGTTTTCATTTTCAAGTGTGGCATATACTAGTTCTTTCTTTTTTAGGCACTTAATATCTTGTTGTAGGAGTCTTTTGGTGGTAGGAGAGTATGCTCTTCACCCTTGTGGTGAACCAGAAATCTTGACCCACTTCTAGATTTTGAAAGCAAGAGGCTAATTGAACATTGCTTGGTGTGTTTGGGAAAAATTTTTGAGATAGGAGAGTATGCTATTCACCCTTGTGGTGAACCAGAAATCCTGACCCTCAAATGTTAATCCACTTCTTTTTTAGTTTAGAATCCTTTAGCGGGCCTACTCTTGAACAATCAAGAGGAATGACCCAAGTGGGGACAAGCTAATACCGAGCTATTCTGACCCACTATAAAATCAAGGCTATCAAGGACACAAAACCTTGGTAGACATAGTACTTGTCTTCGCCTAGTGTGAGTACTTTTAGGATTGTGACCATGAAGAAAATGCTAAGCAAGAATACTTAAGGTACTCTTGTGGCTGAGAGGTCTGTTACTTGTCGCAAGGTAAGGAGTCACTTTGGGGAGCAAGAGGGTTATTACGAACATAAGCCCTTATTATGAACCATAGATAGAAGCTACCCAATTTTGTCACTTAACATCTTGGTGCAAGGATTGATCCTAGTGGACTAACCCATATCACCCCAAGACTACTCACCATCTGTGTTCCTTTGGTTGTGTCATTGGCACTTCCACGACAAGGCCAACATCTATTGTGGGAAACCACTTTGTGTGAGGTGATGGGACATTAAGTGTGGGCCAAGTTGTTGAGTATTGAGCCTTTGTCTTTCTAGGCTAGTAAGTGCTTGAATTGTCTTCATTGTGATCTACCCGTGTAAATGTTCTTGAACATTAAACATCACGGTAGTGCTCATAGGATTTTTCTATTTTGATATCCCAAGTGCTTGTCTTGGCAAGGTTTCTTTTACCCTTGTGCAAGTGTTTAATGACATGTTTGATCACTTACTATTTTCAAACCTATCTATTTTCTAGTACTATTGCATTTGAAATCAAGAAATTCAACTTACCAAACTACAATTTTGACCAAATTGCCTTAATTAAGACTGAGATTTACACATTCACTGGCCAAGAGTCATATAATATTGAACAATCATCGCACACTAGTCTGAGTTTTATCATGTGATAATTTGTTGCTGCTTTTGTATCACCTGCATGCTATACACATTATCGCACCACTTGCCTAGATTCTATCGTATTGCTTCTTGCAAAATATTGTCTAGTTAAAATTTATCATCTTGTAACACTGAGAACTATCACACAGAGTTTTTTTGTTGTCTTGCTGTTGTTTACAATTTGAAACTGATCTATGTCATTTCCAATCTTTCTTGGTCAATCCAAGTTTTAGTAGGTTACTTACCCAGCTATTGGAAGCCTGTTTGCACCTTGGGTTCATGTGTCTTGACTCCTTGAATTAGCAATCTTTGATTTTACAAGTGATCTCGCTTGGAATTGATAAGTTAGAAATTATCCTTGTTGAAAATACCAACCTTTGGATTCTTTGATAACACACTTGGAGAGTCTTAGAAATCTCTTGTCCAATTCACTTCCATCCAATTTCAAATTCAATCAATTATATCTTGGATAAATCATCCTCCCGATCCATATGTGTTAGGATACTTATCCATTGTTTGGCACCTCTATGGAAGTGTTGTTTTATACCTTTTGCAATTTTATATCTTACCATCTCTCTTTTGGACAATTGAATGCTTTTACTATCCTAGTTTGGTACCAACATTTCTTAGGGTCAGCTTATCACCAAGTGCTTTTCCTTTCATGCTGGTTATGACAAGGTACCAAGTGAATCAAGGAAATGACCTCAAGTAGTCTTTAATCAATTACCTTTAGTGCAAACTCATCAAAAACATAAGGGAAAAGAGCCCATCTTTGGTCAATCCCCTAGGAATACCTCAGAAGTTTGGTTTGACCCTAAGAGAAATCCTAGTGAGTTGAGCGAATCCTTAGCACCTTCTCAATCAGATAGGGATATGAGTTACACCATGACTTGACGGGAGAGGGAAGCAATGTATACAAATCTTGATGACATATTTGTGAGACATAGAGACAACATTATATTTGGTAATTCCTCTCATGACAATCAACTAAACTCACCCCTATCAATACCAAATATTTGGATGCCCATCAAAGGGCTGAAAGGTATACAAGACAAGCTCACCAAGAAAAATGACCACAACACGAAGACCAAGACAATGAACCTTGTGATGCTCATGTGAATGCAGTGTATGCCAATGACTTGTTCAAACATTGGAGACCAAGTTCACCACTCCAAACAATTTCAAGGTATACAAGTGAAAGGCTCAAAAGAATTGAGCATGAAAAGAAAGCCTTTTTAGATGAACAAGTTGCAAAATAAGAGAGGTTTAGACTCCTAGAGGTGGAGAGACAAGCCTTGTTAGAATTGGAAATGAAAGCCTCTCAAGAAGAACAAGATAGACTTTTGGCACAACAACTTAATGCCCGATTCAACAACAGAGGTGTCAATAGTGGAAACAACTCTCCACCATCTACTCCTTCTAGGACCCCACAAAGTAGAAGGCATTCAAGAACCCCTTCAAGGTCTCCTAGTCCTAGAGGAAGAAGGACTTTGCAACATGCTCATTATAGGAGACAAACACCTCCTAGGAACTCAAGACAACCCTCGCAACGTACTCATCATGGTTCCCAATATGGAGGTAGTAGCTCAAGTTTTGATGCTCAAGACTTCATGAGGATGCAACAAGAACCACTCTTCTAATATTATGTGGAGAGATATCTAGAGAAAAACAAAGACAAGTTCCTAGAGAGCTTAATCAACAAGGGTTCTAGAGTCCCTTATGACTTTGATGTGGATAGAAAGATTAAGAAACAAGGTCCATCCCAAGAAGAGGAGATCAAGTAACTTAAGCATATGATGGAAGAGGTATTGGCACCCAAGAGTTCCTTTTCACTTGACTCAATTTGTCCTAATCCTTTTGACAAGAGAGTGAGCATGAAAGATTTTCCTAGGAAGGTGGAAATTCCCCAATATGACAAGTATGATGGTAATGGGGATCCACATGACCATGTGCACCAATTCTACATTATGAGCTTTGAGTTTCAACAAGATAACTCCTATCTCATGAGGTTGTTCCCAAGGAGTCTCAAAGGTCAAGCAATGGAGTGGTTCACCAACATAAATCCCCCCATCAAGACCTTCAAATAGCTTGTTCATAGATTCATCCAACACTTCACCTACAATATTTCGAGATCTATCACCATGTTGGACCTATGTAACTTGAAACAAAACCAAGGGGAATCCTTTGTTACTTTCTTGCAAAGGTGGAGATGATAGTGTTCTCGCTACTCTAGGACCATTCCTGAAAAAGAGAAAATTGACATCATTATTAGCAACTTGGTTCCTGAGATGTGGTATGAAGTTAGGAAGATGGTCTTTGACTCCTTTGATACCATGGTTGAAACCACATGCAAAATTGAGGATGTCTTGAAAGAGAAAGGAATTTTGACCAACAACAAGAACAACAACAATGGTCAAAATAAAAATTTTAACAAGGACAAAGGGAAGAACACACATTGGAAGAGGAAAAAACAAGTGGTTAATGATGGAGTTGTGGAATCTTCTCAACCTAAGGATCAAGGTGTTCTTCACTTATCTAGTGTTGTTCAAGCAATGAAGCTCAACACATCCAACCAACAAGAGTATAAGCCAAGATACCAAGATAAGCCTAAGAAAGAGAGGTGTCAATTTTCAAAGCTTGGTGATTCATATGAGGATGTCTTCAAAACACTCATTGCCAACAATCTTGCACATCCTCAAGATCTCTTGAAGCATCATATTCCTAATGTTTAGCCACATTGGTGGGATGAGAAAGCTTTCTGCAAATTCCACAATGGTATTGGACATGATATCAAACACTATTGGAAACTTAAGCATATCATCTAGGATCTCATTGAGAGTGGAAAGCCTCATATAGATGGGTTGAATATCAATGCTGATCATAAGGCTTTCAAAGAACCTTTGCCTAAATATGAGAAGGGGGAAACCTCTAAACCAAAGAATGTCAAAGCTGAGATCAACTACACTTACACAACTGCAGAAAATGTGGTCAACATGCTTGAAGTTGTAGAGGAAAGTGTCAACATGATGAGAAATACAGATCCCTATGGTTATGACTCTCCTCCTAGCTTTGATGAATGACCCGTTGTGGTACTAAGGGGTCCCAACTCTAGGATGTCATCCTAAACTCTTAATGTTGTCACAAGAAGTCAAGGTCTTGTTGTCATTAGAGGACCCAGTTGCAATAAATCTAGTAAACCAAAGAAAGTGGCATCCAAGAATGTCACCTCAAAATCACCAGTTGATCCCAAAATGAGTTATAATCTTGTTGATCAGTTTCAGAGAACCCCAGCTCAGATTTCAATCTTTGAGCTCTTAGAGTTGTCCCCAATAAATAAGCAAGTCCTTGAGGATGCCTTGCATGCAACAAATGTCCCTAACAACTTAGATGTAAATCAATTCCAAAACATGGTAAACCATCTTGCCAACCATCATTACCTAACCTTTTCAGAGGAAGATGACAAAGCTTTGAGCCACCCGCATAATCTTGCCCTTTACATTGAAGTCATGTTCCACAAAACCCATGTCAAGTGTGTGTTGATAGATGCGAGTGCTGGGCTCAATATTTGTTCCTTAGGTCTTTTAAAGACATTGGGTTACTCAGAAGAAGTCATAAATGCCCAAAAGAGGATCATAATCAAAGCCTATGATGAGGCAGAAAGAAGTTCCAAAAGGTTGGTTGTTCTTCCTATTAGGATTCGCCCTGTTGAGAAAGATATTTTGTTTTAAATTGTTGATGCTGGTCCTCTGGCATACAATATCTTACTTGGTAGACCATGGATCCATGATATGCAAGCAGTGTCATCTACCTACCATCAATGTGTTAAGTTCCCCTACAATGGAGTAGAAATTTGTATACTTGGGGATAGCACCTTATCTGTCAATTCCATTTCAGCAGGGACCCATGTTCCCCTCAATAAAGAAGCAAATGATTTCAATGCAACTCTCACATAGTGCAAAGATAAGTTCAAGACATTAGACCTTGGTATGGGGGGTAATCAACTTGACTCCTTTACAAAGCTACCAGTATCACCTAGGTCTTATGGCAAACCTTCACAAGAGATGAAACCTTCCTCTTCAGCCATGACTTTATTTGACACATTTGTAGAGTCTTCAGTGCCTATCCAAGATGAGAAAGAAGAGGTAGCTATTAGAGATTGGATTTATAAAGAAGAAAAATATATGCACAATGAGACTTTCTCTCCCTATCCTAAGGCTTATGGGAGAGGATACACTTTTTTCAAATAGATGGGCTATCCTGAACATGGCCCTCTCAGTCAAAGATTGGATGCTAGAGCTGAACCTCTCGATCATGCTCTTTTTGGACACAACTCTAAGAAGATGGTTGGCCTAGGATTTGAGAATCATAACAAGAAAACTAATCCTATCCTTGATGAGTTGGATAGTGAAGGTGAACCAAAATACATGCCAAATTTGACAAACCAACAAGATATGTGTGAAGATTGGGTCCCTTCCACCAATCTCCTTTTGGGAGATTTAGACAATCTAGTTGCTCATGCAATAGTTTCAAGCCTAGAATAGGATGAATCAAGTGTAGAAGATCCTATCAAAGAACATCAATATGAGAATGGTGTTCAAAATGATGTTACCCTTGGTGACATTAGAGCCTCCACATCAAGACGTCGTAAACATGCATGGTGTAAACATCCTAGTCAGGATTCAGATACAGATTCACATGAGTATGAATGGGAGTCTCTCTCTGATTCTTCCATAGTTGACATGGATGTTGATGTCATCCATACTTATAGTTCTCATCCCAAGGTAGCTAATGAGTCATGTGTAGGATTGGAGGACTGGAACCCACATGTTGCCTTAGTGGACGATGCTTTCCTTGGTAGGATGAATCCTGATTTGGGTAACTTAGAAGAATGATTGATAGACTCTAACTATTCGGTGACCAGAGATGACATCATCCATATTCACAACCTTGAACTTGCCATTGACTTACCTCTTGCTAATCATCACCTCATTGATTGGTCTCAATGTTATCAAAAACTTGAGCTCTTGACATTTCAGAATGACTATGAGATAACTTGTTACCTCAATGCAATTGAACCCATAGTCTCTTCCACCAGTGAATCAGCTACCAGCATGACAGAGCCAGACATCAAGTACCTTAGTCAAAAAATAAAAAGAAAAGAAAAAAAGAATAAGAGTTCTGATGGCGAAAACCACTGTGTGGCGGTGTCAAAACCTAAAATAGTAAAAATAAATGATGTATCCAAGGGTGAAAACCTCTCTGAGGCACCTAAGGATGAGGTACTTGATCATCTCCCAAGCTATTTTCAAGATAGATCTTCAGTGCTTGTTGAGCCAACACAAGCAGTCAACTTGGGTACAAATGAGGTTCCACAGATGATACACTTGGCTAAGTCCTTGTCAACACAAGAAAGGGAAGCATACACCAAGTTCTTACAGAGAAAGAAGATTAAATTTTCTTGGACTTATTTAGATATGCTAGGATTGGACACTAATCTTATTATGTATCACTTGTCCATAGCTCTAGGTGTGAAACCAGTCAAACAAAAATTGAGAAAAATGTATCCTCATATAGCTCTTCTTGTCAAAGCAGAATTAGAAAAACTCCTTAGTGAAGGATTCTTAAAAGCTATTGACTATGCTGAATGGATTTCAAATATTGTACCAATTTCCAAACATGACAAGTCCATTCGCATTTTCATAGACTTTAGAGATCTCAATAGAGCATGCCCAAAGGATGATTTTCCACTCCCAAATATAGACATGATAATGGACATGACTGTGGGTAATGAGATCTATTCCTTGATGGATGGTTTTTCTGGATATAATCAGATCAAGAAAAGACTGCATTCACTTATGCATGGGGTACCTATTGTTGGAATGTTATACCTTTTGGATTAAAAAATGTAGGAGCCACCTATCAACGAGCTATGAATACTATTTTTCATGACATGATGCATAAAAATATGGAAGATTATGTGGATGATACCTTAGCTAAATCTAAGAAAAGGGACACACACTTAGGTGATTTAGAAGTCATTCTAGATCACATGGAACAATTCCAACTAAGATTAAATCCAAAAAAGTGTGCATTTGGTGTTACCTCTAGAAAGTTACTAGGATTCATTATTTCAGCAAAAGGAATAGAGGTAGACCCTGAAAAGGTCCAAACGATTATAGATATGCCACCTCCTAACAACATCAGTAAAATGAGGAGTCTTCAAGGATATCTTCAATATATAAGGAGGTTCATTTCACAACTGGCAGATAGAGCTCAACCCCTCAATAAGAACTTGCATAAGGGAGTTAAATGTATCTGGAATGAGGATTGTCAAAACAGCATGGACCAAATCAAGAAATACTTGGCAAATCCTCCTATTTTAATGCCTCCTATCCTAGGGAAGCCACTTATTCTATATGTCTCAGCAACATAATCTTCATTGGAGGCATTACTGGCTCAACTTGATGAAAATGGGAAAGAAAGAGCCATATATTATATTAGTTGTATGCTTGTTTCATACGAGGCTAATTACACCAGTATTGAGAAAGCTTGCCTCGCAGTGGTGTTTGCTTCCCAAAAGTTGTGACATTACATGCTTACGCACACAATACACCTCATAGCAAAAATTGATCCTCTCAAGTATTTTCTTGGTAAGGCTGCCCTCATGGGTAGACTTTCTAAATGGATGATGATTCTTTTAGAATTTGACATAGAATACGTTGAGCGTAAAGCTATAAAAGGACAAGATATAGCTGATCAATTGGCTGACTTCCCAATTCAAGATAATGTGCCTATCCAAGTTGACTTCCCAGATGCACATCTCATGTACATGACTGAGAGAACATGGAAGATATTCTTTGATGGATCTTTCATGCAAAATGGTTATGGAGCTGGTGTGTTGTTTGTTTCTCCTCATGGATACACAATTCCTAAGTCTTACAAGTTATTGTTCCCATGTACAAACAACATTGTTGAGTATGAAGCTTTGACAAATAGGCTCAAGATGGCCATAGAATGGAGAATCACAAAGTTACATATCTATGGGGATTCACAGCTGATAATCAACCAGGTCAATGAAGAATATCAAACAAAAGATGAGAAACTAGTACCTTATAAGAAAATGGTTGATTCATTGAGATGGTATTTCACATTCATCACATTTCAGAAAATCCCTAGAGTAGAAAACAAAACAGCTAATGCTATGGCTACACTGGCTTCAGTTCTTCAGTTAGAACAACATGAATCCAGAATTGAATTCCTGGTGGAAGAGCTACATTACCCTATCTATGACTCCCAAGAAAGCCACGTTATCTGTACCCTTGTTGGTCATGAATCATCCTAATATGGTTCCATTTACTCATACCTTCATGATGGCATTATCCCTGATACCTTTAACTACTCTAAACAAAGAAACCTTACCCGAAATGCCTCTTACCATACCCTTATTTCTGGTGATTTGTATAGGAGGGGTCTAGATGGGACACTTCTTAGATGCTTAGAAAAGGAAGAATCCAATCAAGCGTTAGTTGACATTCATGAGGGCATCTATGGGGGACATTCCAATGGTCTTTCCATGGCCTGAAGGTTCCTTAGGGTGGGGTACTATTGTTCTAGCATGTAGATTGATGCAGTAGCTTTTACAAAATCATGTGAAAAGTGTCAAAAACATGGTCACTTGATACATGCTCTAGGAAGGGAGCTTATTCCTTCTATATCTCATTGGCCATTTTGGCATTAGGACTTTGATCTTCTTGGGAAAATTCATCCCAACTCATCAGGTGGACACAAATTTATCATCACTACTACTGACTACTTTACTAAATGGGTAGAAGCTGTCCCACTTTTTATTGCCTCAGGCAAGACAATTTCTCTATTCATAACGAACCATATCATCTGTCGATATGGAGTGCCTTCTAAGATAATCACTAAAAATGGAGGTTAGTTTAAAAATAAGGACCTTAAACAACTCTGCTAGAAATTCAAGATTAAACAACATTGGTCCTCCATTTACTCCCCGCAAGGAAATGGTCAAGTAGAGGCTTCAAACAAAATGATTCTTAAAATCCTACATAGAACAGTTCATAAGAATGGTAGATATTGGAACTTATAGATAAATCTAGCTTTGTGGGCTTATAGAATGAGTATTCGTACTCCTACAGGGGCTACCCCCTTTTCCCTTACTTATGGTGTTGAAGCAGTGTTACCTTTAGAGGTTGAGATTCCTTCACTTAGAGTTTCTCTCAAAGGTCTAGTTACATATGAAGACTACTACGCCATGAGACTCCAAGAGTTAAAACTTCTAGATGAGAAATGTAAAGCATCATTTGATCATATGAGGGTCTATCAAAAGTACATGTCCAAGGCCTTCAACAAAAAGGTTCGCCCTAGAGAATTCCAAGTGGGAGATCTTGTCCTATGTTAAAATCCTAAGAACAAACAACATAGAGATCAAAAGGGAAAATTCAAACCTAATTGGCTTGGACCTTACATCATTACTATAGCTTTTGGGATAGGTGCTTATTTATTATCTACTAAAGAGGGAGAGTAGCTCCCTGATCCTATCAATGTCTTGCACCTGAAGAAGTTCTATCCATGATGCATGTTTTGTCTGGGGGCATCCTTTGTACATATTTATTGATCCTAAAAAAAATTCCAAAAAAAAATTTCATATATGATGCTGAGAAAATCCTAAAAAGCATATAAAGTCTTGAAAAAAAAATCAAAAAATTGCAAAAAATTCAAAAAAATAGAAAAAGTGCCTTGGTGAAAACCTAGAAATAGGCGCCTTGGTAGCAAAAATACAAAAAAATTGAAAAAATAAAAAAATTTGTCAAGTGGTGAAAACTTGGAAAAAGGTGCTACTTGAGGCCTTCGTACCCTTGTTTCTTTGCCCCTCGACACTTAGCCTTTCTCCATCATGCCTTGTCCTTGTTGCCTTGGTTTGGAATTGGTCTTTGTCTTTGTCTAGGGGGCATAACTGTGTTAGCTTTGGTCTCTTGGATGCATTGGTCTTTAGGACACCTCGCAAATGGTGTTTTTCAACACCTCCCCAACTATATTTTTCAACACTTCCCTAGCGTCAAGTATTTCTTAACACTTATCAGATATCCTACCCACAGTCTAGAATGATACAATATTCCTCATTGGCAGATGCGATACTCAAAGTTTGATTCTATGACCTACACACACACACTTAAACACTTGACTCACTGAGACTTGTTTGACTTTATTTCTTTGTGTGTTGTCTATGATGCTCTATTTGTTGAGTGTTCTCTCCCTAATAGTTTTCAATGATGCTGACCTAGAAGATTGGGGGCACAAAGACATGTTTTATTTATTTTCTTCCTATGGGTATATGTTGTTGATCCTAACTGTCATGAGCATTCATGCTTGTTCCACTTGACACTAGGATCTACAATGTATTATCCTTGACTATTTTCCACAAGTGCATGCTTGTAGCCATCTTGACTTCCTTGTGTCTCGATGTGAGCATAATCTTGCTATACCAAACTTAGGGGACCTCACTGCACTAGTCATCTTGACCTACATGTCTTTGATGCTTAGGTGGGATTCCCACATACCTATCTAATATAGATCATATTCAGATTCACACAGTTATACTAGTGTGTATTGTATGATCTTGCAATGCTACCAATAAAGCTCGATGATGATTATTAGAGTCTAATGGCTTTGTGACCTTGCAAGTAAACCACTTTTCATAGTAGCTTGCATTCTTGGGTTCATGTTAGTTTAGTTTTGCATCTTGCATGTGGAGAGAGCTCTCATTTCATCTTTCACAGACTTGTCGGTCAACTGCGCTCACCTTTCGCTCCTTCTCGATCATGTCTTCTGCTCCTTATCTCTTTACATCACATCCTTTTCCTGTCATCACAAGGGGTTAATCTTATCATCATATCTATATCATAAAGAGATCATTTTTCAGAAACATGAGTCTATATCATAAAATAACAATTAAACATACATCTATGAGAGAGACTATACATGAGAATATATAAGCATTTATCATACATTTGAACAATATAATAGGACAATAATACTGAAACATCTATCACAATTGAGACAAATACACAAGATAAATCATAAATCTAGTCATCTCATATATATATCATGATATAAGTACAATGTGAGATCCCAAAATTTGGATCAAAGTCTCAAGATATGACTATACATCTAAGCCCTAGAACTAGGACTAACTTGCCCCATCATGTGGTGGTGGTGGTGGTGGAGGTGGTGGGCCCATCTTGTCACCTACCATGTTTGATCTCCTTGCCCTCTCAGAGTAGAGTGGCACCCTCTGTCCCTCAAGCACAACTACGATGTATAGACCATGATAATATGCCACCCATGCTACCTCCCTTCGAATCTCTGTGGAATCATCTCGTGCTACCCTCTCTTGCCACTCTATCTCAGGTCATGCATCTAGGAGCTATTGATCTCGTATGGCTATGGTCATCCTCAACTGATATATCTCATTCTCTAAGACCTAAATCCTAGCATGGAGATCCTCTCCTCTCCTATCCATAGGCTGCTCCTGTCCTGCATCCACCCATCAACAAATTAGTCTCACCGCATCCTCCTCTCCCTCCTCATCATTCGATACCTATCTCTATGACCGTCTCCAACCACCAAACCAAGATCCCTATCCTCTCTCCGCTGCTCTCCTCCCTCCTCCCCCTCCTCCATCTCCACCATCATCATCACCCTCATCCCCATCAGATTCCTCTGGCTATGCATCTGGAACCGTAAACCTAGGAAATGGGCATCTCTGACACTCTTCTCTATACACAGCATCTGCACCTACATTTTCCATATTAGGTAGATAATCCCATGGCTCTCTGTGTAATCTTGCAGTCTACTGTGCTGCTTGCTAGTAGTCCAACATCAATAGCCATCCTTATCTCTCATCCTCCCTACACCTGGCGTATGTAGTAGTCTCCACTACCACCCTCTACTGATGGCCAAATTGCCTCCACACCTAAGAGATAACAAACCACTCAACGATCTCTAAATGGCGACCGAGTAGTGGGCGGCTACACAACATATATCTGAGCTCTCGATCCCGGTTGCTCCACTGCACACACTGTCGGTATGGTCTCCACTTGAAGGCTGTAAGCTCATCTAGTAGCCTCCTATAGTATGTCAGATCTTCGCTATGGGGATGTGAAATGAATCCTATGTACTTGTATATGTAGGGGCATCTCTGCTCCTGAGGCTGTACATGTGGTCGCATAATGGCTATGTGCTCCCATGCCCATAACTGTGCCAGAATGACCCCGCATGCCCAAGATTTGTTGTCCCTATACACAATCTCATGTAGCTCATGGTACATGCCTACTAGGATGGGTGGGCCCCATGCCATCCACCTCGGGTGTGCCACCAAGTTTGCTACCAATCTCCCCCAACCTAGCGGGAATCCCCTTTGGCTCCTGTCAGTAATCAAGGCCCGTGCTACTATCAAGCACATGATGCATAGCATGGGGTAATCCCGACCATACTCCTCTACCAGCCGGTCCCAATTGAGATGCCTGTCAATGATAGTCACATCCTGGAAGAGGTCTTGGATGGCCTATCTCCCATCTGTGGGAGTCTGATCATAGTATACCTGTGCTAGGAGAAAATCATGTCAGTTTTCTTCATATGGAAATATTACATTAATGAACATCTATAAACATGATTATACTCATAGCATCTCCGTGCCTAGGTACATGTAAAATCTGGTAGACATCCTCCAATGTGATTGATGCCTCTCCAGTTGGTAGATGGAAGGTATTGTGCTCACTGTGCCATCTCTCGGCCAACACCGTTAGCAACCCATGGTTTGCCTATATATGGGGCATATCCAACAAGTACTCAAATCCCATGCTGATCAGGTTATCTCTGCCAGAAGTATCTAGATCCCTGACGTAGCGTAGTCTGACTACCCTCGGTGCTCTGATGGTGAGCACCGCAAAAGCCTCCTGCAAGCCATAACCCACAAATCAGATGTCAAAACATATCATGATGGATGTCTAAAAATAGTGCAAGTAATATCAAACACAAAAATTGTTTGTACCCATGTTATATTATTCAAATTTAAACCACACGATACTTCTTACCATACTCTTGCAATACTTATTGTTGAAATTGTATCATGCGATAGTTTGTTACATATTGGTGTGATACTATTTCTTGGTGTGATAGTTCACCCTATATCGCACGACATTTCATCCAGCATCGCACGATGCTTTCTCGAACGGTTGTGCGATACTTTCTTAGTTAATGAACTATCACACGATACAATCTCTAACATGTGTGCGATACTTTAATACTATCGTATGATATTTCACATTAGTATAATTTGAAATATTAAAAAATGTGTTTTAAATGCATTAAATGACTCAAACGGCTAGTTTTTCTGAAAACTTACCGGGGCACCATAGTGAGGAGGTCAGTTGTGCAACCGACCGTGCTCGAATCGATGTGTGTGAATCGAAATTGTTGCCTACTAAGCCATAATCTCTCTCTGATCTCTCAAAGTTCTCAGAATCACAAAAGACAAATGAATTTGAAAATGACCTTTTTACCCCTTATATAACATTTTGACTTTTTGACCTAGTTTTCAAAACATCTCAGAATTTCATGAAAATTGCACCCCTAGCTAATGTCGATGTCTTGGATCCATTTTTGATATCAAAATTGAAATCTAAGTTCATCTTGATAGTCAAAATTACATTTTAAAATTTCTCCTTTTTCTGCGCAATTGGCTGACCTTTTGAGGCTTGATCGTTCAATCTTTGTTGGGGCATCTTCATTTCTTCATTTCCATCTCTCTCACTACCCTAGTATTTCATTCATCTCCTTCACTTCATCTCTCTAAGGTTTGACTTCATCTTTATCCTATATCTTTCTCAGTCAAACCTAGTCAAACTAGGGCAAATCTTCACTGCTTGATGGTTATTCTATCATCTTTCATCTTCGACTATGATTTCTAGTGATTTGATAAAATTTATAAATTTACTATTTCTCCTCTACCTGATTTCCATTTTGATTTCGAGGGGGTAGTACCTATAAAAATTCAATCCTTGATTCAGTTTTATCAAACCTTGCTTGAGATTCTTATCTCTTATCTTAGACTTGACAATTACCTATTTACATGGGTGTTGGCCTTGTCTTTTTCAATCAGCTTATCTTTGTCTTGATGTGTTCCCATTCATCGAACACACGTCTGGGTTGTTTTGTGATCCCAAATTGATCTCACATTTCAACTTCATTCTTTGACTACATGTGATTCCAAATCGATCTCATATTAGTCAAAGAGGGGCAAATCTATGCACGCTAAAATGGTCGCCTAGACTTTGGGCCCCATTCATCAATTTATCAATTTCTTGAATCAATGCTTTCAAATATTTTCAATTTAAATCAATTTCCTTGATCAAATCCTAATTCTATCATTTATTTGATTATATTCTATGGATTAACCATTTTATCCTAAGTCTTTATTTAATTAAATATAATTTCCTCCCCTTTTATTAAATAAAAAGTCCCCACTTACCTCTTATCCTAAGTTGCACAAATAAAGCATTATTCTTATTTCATAAAAAGAAGAAAAGGCCTTTTTGTCTCACATGGGGCACAAAAGTCAACACTTCTTTCTCATTGGAGGAGATTTGTGCACAAGGATTGATCCCACTTTCAAATCTTTTGCCTTTTAATCTCCATGGTCCATTTATCTTTAAAAGGAGAGCTCTTTTCTCATTCAAAGGATCCACTCTTTATGAAAATGTTGTGATGTAGGTTTTCTTGGTGATTTTGGAGCTTTGGAGATCTTGTGGCATTCTAGTCTTCCTTCTTGCATCATAGCTTAGTTTCTTTCATTGCATTCATAGCTTAGTTTCCTTTCAAGTTCTAGCTTAGTTCACATAGGTTAATTAGCAATAGATTGTAGCACTCTCATTTTCATAGCTTAGTTGCATTCTTGCATCTTCATTTCTAGCATAGCATGGCATTGCATTTTTATTTTGATTCTTGAGGATATTGGCATTCTTGCCCTTGTCTCTTTGAATCTCCCATTGCATGGTTTACTAGCAAGGTTATAGGCTTAATAGCTCTAGCTGAGAGCATTCTAAACACCCTTGTGACTCCATGCCTAGGGAGCTCTAGGTCACTTTCTCAAGACTTCCAATTCATGGATGCTCTTGGAAGTAATGACTTAGAGAAGTGCACATTTTGAGTGTACAAGGGAAATATTGAAAGTAGTGATAAATAAAATAAATTGTTTTTATTATAACCTTTTTAGTCATGTTTTATGATATATGAGTGTATTAGTTTACATTAAATATTAACTAAGAAGTAGTAATTAAGCAATTGATAAATGAATAAATATATTTATAGAAATAAAATGTTTTACCTGTCTATATTTTCTTAATCTACCATTAATATAGACACTCAATATACATGAGAGGATAAGTGTTTCTTGTGAGGTTCATATGAAACCCTCTATTATTTCATAAAATATTTAGATTAATATTAAATTTAAATATTGGCATATCTAGTTAAAGAATATGAAATAAATAAGAAATAATATCTTTTGAAAATCTATAACTTGTCTTCAAGTCAACATATTTTTTTAAAGAATGTGAAATCAATAATAAATAAGCTCTTCTAGAAATCTTTTCATCCAATGACCATCAATCTATACCTTCTCCCATCATAAATTAAGCCAGTCTAAATTGTTAGTAAAATATTGGAATCAATTACTTCACATATTTGTGTTTATAGGGAATGCTTCGAGGAAATGAAATAATGTCAAGTATATGTTAAAAAGAGTTAGATAATTTTTAAATGTTCTAAAGAAAAAAGTTGTCACAGGAAAAGAGACATTCCAATTTGTACATGTGAACTGAAACTAACTATCTCTCTCTCTCTCTCTCTCTCTCTCTCACACACACACACACACACACACACACACACATTTAAAATAGTTTAACTCATGCAAGGAAAATATGCATTCCTCATACCTTTTCTAAAATTTGTTAGAGTTACCAAATAATCCAATTTATAAACTCCCTAGTGCTATCGTATGCCCCCAATTTTTAAAATTGAGATGCCAATATTTGAGAGGAATGACTTTTCACTATTAAATCAATCACAATGTTATTTTTTCCTTTTAATTTTGTACTTGCATTTGGACAAGTAAATCAAGAATATTATGAAATAAGTATATTGTGTCTAATCGATTAGTGCATTTTTTTATCATCAAATTTGCATTTAAACTATATATCTTATTTGAAAAAAAGATATTCTAATATGTTAATTTTTATATATACCTCAATAAGACCTTTCCTTTTATGGTTTATGATGAAAATGTGTATTGGTCTACACCAATCATAAGGACATGACAAATATATCTTAGGTAGGTAAAAGAAAAGTCAATTTCTTGATAGAATGATATTCCTTATTCTATATTCCTATCAATTATGTAGACACTTAATATATGTATTTTTTGGGATATATTTTGAGTTATTTGTATGCTAGCTTTTATTGTTTCTTAAAATATCCAGATCAATTTAAAAATAAAGTTTGAAAAAATTATGGTGAATTATTTCTTAGATTTTTTTCTAATTAATTATTGTTATAATTTTTTTTTTATATGATCACATTGGATACTTAAAAAATTTAATAGCTATGCAAATTCCTAACCTTTTCTTCTTGGTAGTGGAGAACTTGCGGTCCTCAAAGAGGTCAGAAGTTTAAATCTACAAGGGTCAGGTATGTATGCCTGATTTGTAGCATAGCTAGGCACCTTCAGAAAGGAGTACAAGATAGTCCCATATTACTGTAGACCATATATAGACTTATAAATAGACCTCTCATATAATAGAATATAACAAAATCTATCTTTCTTTCTTTCTTCTAAACTGTACCATATAGTAAAGATATATATTTGCACCAATCTCATATTCTTTTAAAAAAAACTGAAAATTCTCTTCAAATTATTTAGTTTCTAATTTTCTCTTTTGAAATATTTCTATTATGTGATAGTATTTAATGTCATATTAAAATATTGAGATATTTCTATTATATGATAATATTTAATGTCATATTAAAATATTAAAATCTTTCTATTATGTGATAGTATTCAATGTGATATTACAAAAGATAAATTTCAACGCAATTTACTATCTCCCCAATGAATATTAAGGTATGATTCCATCATGTGTCAATTCGTTACAAGTAAGTGAGATTCAAAGGACAGATGTTATCTTTAGAGTTTAGATGAATATAACAAGTAATTCAAAGTAGAGATAAATAGATAAAGTATTTTTATTGTAACTCTCTTAGTCACATTTTATGATAATGAGTGTATTAGTTTACATTAATATTATAAATAATCTAAGAAGTAGTAATTAAGAAATTGATAAAGGAAAACATGTCTTTATAGAAATGACATGTTTTACCTTTTTCTATTTTCTTTATCTACCATTCATACAAACACTCAATATACATGGGAGGATGGGTGTTTCTTCTGAGATTCATATGTGAATCTTATTATTTCATTAAAAAAATAGATTGATATTAAAATTGAACTTAGCATATGTACTTAACGAATATGAAATAAATAGGAAATAAGATCTTTTGAAAATCTATAACTTCTCTCCTAGTTGACATATCTATTTAAAGAGTGTCAAAACAATAATAAATACGCCCTTCTAGAAATATCTCCATCTGATCATCATCAATCTATAACTACCACCATGAATTAAACCTATCTAAATAGTTAGTAAAATATTTTCAACTACTTCACACATTTACATTTATAGGCAATGCTTCGAGGCAATGTAACAATGTCAAGAATATGTTAAAAAAAATGTATATAATTTTTTATGTTTTGAAGAAAAAAGTGGTCGAAGGCATAGAAGCATTCTAATTTGTACTGCGAACTAAAATTATTTTTCTCTCTTATTTAAAATAGTTTAATTCATCCAAGATAGATATACATTCCTTGCATCATTTCTATAATTTGATATTATTATCAACTCCATAGTGCTATCTTATGCCCCAATTTTTAAAATTGATATGCTAGTATTTTAGAAGAATGACATTTCACTATTAAATCAATCACGATGTTTTTTTTTTTTAACATTTTATTCGGTACTTGATATATGTACTTACATTTTGACAAGGAAATCAATAATATCAAGTATTGAGTCTAATCGATTAGTGCATTTTTTTATCATCAAAATTACATTTAAACTGTATATTTAATTTGAAACAAAAAGATATTCTAATATGTTAATTTTTATATCTTTCAATAAGACCTTTCCTTTTATGATTTACGTTGAAAATGTGTATTAGTCTAGACCAATCCCAAGGACATGGCAAATATATTTCAAGTAGTTAAAAGGAAAGTCAATGTCTCGATATCTAATTACATTCCTTATTTTATATTTCTATACGTTTACGTGCTGCTTTGCTGGACGATGTGGCCAAGGAATCGGACTTTGCTCTTCTTAGAAATGTTTTCGATCCTGCATCCGTTTATTTATTTTTGATGTTATTTGCTTAATTCTATCCTCAATAAATAATTATTCCGCTTTGCCACTGTTTGGACCCGTCTAAGGCTTTTTTATATTTGTTTATTAAAGTTTTTCTATTTATCATTTTGCATAAATCTTGTCTGTTTTGCTAAATAAATGTAAATAGGGAACACAAATTTAAAGCTGGGCACTAATTTTATTTGTATCTATAGTTTTTGGAATAATGAAAGAGAAATAGTATTGACGTCATACAAAATCCAGTCAGTCAAAGGATACAAAATTAATGGTCATGGTATATGAACAATGTCTAATTTTGAACAATGAATTAAACCAGTCTGAATAGCTGCTGAAGATAGCAATAATTGTACTAAATATTACACTCATTTAACATTTACTTCTATTATCTTTGAAATCCCTACTACTAATGAACTAATAGTATCACAATAAAAAATCTCTTTATAATATTCTTTATGTTTTGAGACAAAAGTTGTACATGGACGGGAAGATATTTTGCTTTTCTTATTTGGACTAGTTCTGACGAATAAATATGTAGATCATGATTTATAAATACTTAATGTAAATTCAATATATCCTTTTCAATTTCTATAATATTGAAGATTATTATCAATTAATTTAATACATTTCTTCTTTTATTTTATGAATTTCATTTTTTTTTAAATTTCTGCTCATGAAACTTTTGCTTAATAATTCAATGATGATATTTTATCTACAATTGTATTTTTACAAATAGATGAATAATATTCATAAATAAATTTCTAAAAGTCTAGTTAATTATTACATTAATTTAAGATATTAATGAAGATAATTCTTATTAGTCCTTGCTGCTAAGACAAAAGACTAATGTTTTCGACTTCTTTTTCAGTATTAGTTTCCTCCTTGGGAACTGCACAAGATGGAAAAATATGTCAAAAACTATAATGTTGAAGAAATTCTGGAATTAAACGTACGTGAGAAATATAAATTCCTTTATTGCTATTGGATACTAGCATTTGTAGTCTTTTCCATTTTCTATCTAGGAAATTTTAGAAAAAATAGGGCTCCTAAGATGGGAGCGTGACAGTTTGCAAGGGCAGTAGATGTGTCATTCGCGGGAGGTTTCGTGTGGCATCTTGCATGTAAGCTTGGCTATGTCTTGGTGGCTACATGTTGTGCACATGTTCCATTTGCAAGAACCAAATGTTTGAGATTGGGTCTAATGTTTCTATTTTACATTAATTGTTGGCAATTTGGCTATGTAGGACATCATGATGTTGTCGTTATGGAAATATATATTCAATATTAAGACAACATGATTCAAGGATAAAGCTTTGGATGAGAACTTAAGGAAATTATCTAAGTACAACAGTGTTTATCTATCAGCACAGAGACTATTTTGATCAACGAAGTTCACAAAAGTATTTCCAGCACAAGCAAACTTGAGCACATATTATATGACGTATGTTGAAGCTAGATCTAAGAGTGCAAGACTCTACGACATGTACGAACAAAGTTATTAACATTTTATAGGAACTGTTGGGAGTATTCTTAATTTTCTGAGGTTTTTGTCCAAACATTGATTTAGTCCTCTGGTCTGTGAAGTTTTCCTAGGTATGGGTGTCAGAATTTCTTCAAAAAATTGTCATAGCCCATTTAAAAAATCCTTACCCTAGGTCTTATCCTTGAAGAATTTCAAATTCATGTTAAAAACCCCAAAAATGTTTGTCATTTTCAAAATAACCCTAAGTCAATCTCTTCATTTCTTTTCGAGCATTACTTTTTAAGTCACTTAAGTCCATTAAAGAGCACGTGCATTTATTTTTCATGCGGGTGTTATATCTTTTCCTAAGTCTAGAAACCCGGTGATATAAATAACATTTCCTATGACCTAACTACCTTGTATTCTAATGTTTCAAGTTTCATCTGACTGTGAATCTTTAAAGATGATCTAACGGTGGTCGTGTGTTCGCATGGAATATTTCCAAGCCATGCGAACATGCGAAATAATCATTGATTTTATAATGAAGCTTGATGCAGAAACAAGGTGGGACCACTGACAAGTATTTCACAAGTGGTGGCCTTTTATTAACCAAGGACAGTGGGGCCGGTAACAGAGGAATCTCTAAAGTTTGAAAAGCAGTAAGGGGAAGATCGGATGGCTGTCATATAATTGCATGGGATCTTAGAAGCCTATGCAATCATGCGATAGGCCGTTGATCTTGCATTAAACCAAGTGTGATTCTCCGATGAAACCTTTGACAGATGTGCATGAATATTGTTTTCTCATTGGTTAGTATCAGCAGACACCGGTGCTCGGAAAGAAAGAAAGTACCTGACATTTTGCCAGGTGTTGCAAGCGGGGATTTTCTTTATTGACAAAGGCGAGGTGGGACCGGTGATTTGAAGGAAGACAATGACGGTGAATGCTAAATGGTTTTCGCATGTTCGCATAAGCTTCTTTTAAGCTATGCGATCATGCGAATAACATTTTGTATTAACGGTGGAAGTTACAAGAGACCGCCAAAAATAGAAAGGTAACGTGACGGTTAGTCGCATGTTCGTGTGAGTGTTTTTCACGCTATGCGATCATGTGATAGGCCGTTAGATCATCTGCCAATGAGGATCGACGGTTCTATTTCAAATTGGAGATAAAGTGGTGCAAAGTTGAAGTTTCCCATTGAAGAAGAGACAGTTCACTCTTCCGGAGGAGTAATTGTTTCAATCGTGCTAAATTAATTGTTGACATAACTACTTTAATGGCTCATATATCAAAATTTCATGCACTTTCAGAAGCACAAAGAGATCAAAGAATTGTAGAGACTCAAGGCATGAATAATTCTGAGGTTTGGCTGCTATTCCCCGGTGGTTTCCGAGAAAAAAGGTTGGTGAAATTCTTGTGCGATTTGCTTCCTTACTAAAAGAATCACAGTTCTGTATTTTGTCTATCTTGCAAAGGTTTCTTTTAAAGATAAACATTAAAATGGCACCAAGGAAAGAATTTTTGGGTAAGATAGAGTATAGTGAAAGAGGTTTGCACGAAGATTTATTGCAATTACTTCCCGGCTCTTCCACTACCCCGGTGAAAACCAAGAGTTTGATTCCCAAAGATCCAAGGGTAAAAATAGTAGAAGGTTTATATGACACGTCAAGTTTTATTAGACAGGCCAAAATTGGTACAATCAATGCAAGAGGTGACTCTGATACCACGGGATTGGAATTATTCAAAGTAGGTTTTAGTTAGAGAAATGCCCCTCACCCTGCAAGCAATATATGGTAGTCTGACCTAGGAAAACTTGTCGTGCCTAATGTCTTTTTAGATGTAGATTTGATGACCCAGGTTGCAAAGAGTTATGATCCAATCACCAAAGAAGTTAGGGATGCAAAGGGAGTGTTATTGATTAAAGTTTCTTAGAAATGTTTTCGATCCTGCATCCGTTTATTTATTTTTGATGTTATTTGCTTAATTCTATCCTCAATAAATAATTATTCCGCTTTGCCACTGTTTGGACCCGTCTAAGGCTTTTTTATATTTGTTTATTAAAGTTTTTCTATTTATCATTTTGCATAAATCTTGTCTGTTTTGCTAAATAAATGTAAATAGGGAACACAAATTTAAAGCTGGGCACTAATTTTATTTGTATCTATAGTTTTTGGAATAATGAAAGAGAAATAGTATTGACGTCATACAAAATCCAGTCAGTCAAAGGATACAAAATTAATGGTCATGGTATGAAGAATGTCTAATTTTGAACAATGAATTAAACCAGTCTGAATAGCTGCTGAAGATAGCAATAATTGTACTAAATATCACCCTCATTTAACATTTACTTCTATTATATTTGAAATCTCTACTACTAATGTTAATAGTATCACAATAAAAAATCTCTTTATAATTTTCTTTATGTTTTGAGACAAAAGTTGTACATGGATAGTGGAAGATATTTTGTTTTTCTTATTTGGACTAGTGACGAATAAATATGTAGATCATGATTTATAAATACTTAATGTAAATTCAATATATCCTTTTCAATTTCTATAATATTGAAGATTATTATCAATTAATTTAATACATTTCTTCTTTTATTTTATGAATTTCATTTTTAAAAAAATTTCTGCTCATGAAACTTTTGCTTAATAATTCAACGATGATATTTTATCTGCAATTGTATTTTTACAAATAGATGAATAATATTCATAAATAAATTTCTAAAAGTCTAGTTAATTATTACATTAATTTAAGATATTAATGAAGATAATTCTTATTAATCCTTGCTGCTAAGACAAAAGACTAATGTTTTCGACTTCTTTTTCAATATTAGTTTCCTCCTTGGGAACTGCACAAGAGGGGAAAATATGTCAAAAACTATAATGTTGAAGAAATTCTGGAATTAAACGTACGTGAGAAATATAAATTCCTTTTTTGCTATTGGATACTAGCATTTGTAGTCTTTTCCATTTTCTATCTAGGAAATTTTAGAAAAAATAGGGCTCCTAAGATGGGAACATGACAGTTTGCAAGGGCAGTAGACGTGTCATTCGCGGGAGGTTTTGTGTGGCATCTTGCATGTAAGCTTGGCTATGTCTTGGTGGCTACATGTCGTGCACATGTTCCATTTGCAAGAACCAAATGTTTGAGATTGGGTCTAATGTTTCTATTATTACATTAATTGTTGGCAATTTGGCTATGTAGGACATCATGATGTTGTCATTATGGAAATGTATATTCAATATTAAGACAACATGATTCAAGGATAAAGCTTTGGATGAGAACTTAAGGAAATTATCTAAGTACAACCGTGTTTATCTATCAGCACAGAGACTATTTTGATCAGCAAAGTTCACAAAAGTATTTCCAGCACAAGCGAACTTGAGCACATATTATATGACGTATGTTGAAGCTAGATCTAAGAGTGCAAGACTCTACGACTTGTACGAACAAAGTTATTAACATTTTATAGGAACAATGTTGAGTCGACCAGAATAGAGCAAGGACTAGTAAATGGACATTTTGAGTTAAGGGATTTTTTTTTATCAAAATAATGACTTCATTAATTAGGGATGACATCCTAGATGTTAACCCTAAGATAAAAAAAATTAATGTTATGTTTTGGAAACATGCAAAGTAATTTGTAATGCAAAGTAGTATGACATGAATGAGACATATGTAAGACTTATGTACTTCTATGGCATTGATGTGAAATCTAATGTATGATCAGAACAATGCGAATTGATAGCATGTTTTGTGAAGAGCCTAAAAGCTAGATCAGAATATTAAAGATATTCAGTAGTAGTAAAAGGTTTCTGTATTCTATCTTTTTGTATTGAAGATTATAATTGTATATTGCATGTTTGGGCAGTGGGCTCATCTTGTATACATTCATATTTTGTAATACCAACTTCTAAAATTTTTTAGGCTTCTACAAGGCCTAAGTCCTCTAACAAGGACCTAGACACTATACAGATATAATAGAGGCTTAACAGGGTCAATATCTTTAACAAGATACTTTTGATTAGTGGATTATTTTTGGGTACTAGATCCCCACCAAGGTTTTCATTTGGCTAGGGTTTCCTCGAGAACAAATATGGTATTATGAGTTCTTTTGTTTTATGGTTGTGTTTTCCATTTAGTTTAGTTTCTTATGCAAGTTATAAGTTAATTAAATATATCCATACTCGGAAAAAAGAAAAAGTTTGTGAAATATTGATTCACCACCCCCACTCAATATTTCTTATTTCTAACAATTGGTATCAGAGAACAGTTACTCAGAGAAGGTCTAACAACTTGAGTAAGATCTCTATGGATATGAATCAGTTACAAAAAAACCTATAAGAAGTTCTTGAGTAGATTGATATTCTTACTGAAGAAAGAGATACTTTGAAGAATAAATATGAAAGTGCAAAAGACTACATTAAGAAATTAAAAGACAAGATAGAAGATCTTAAATCAAAGAAAGAGCCTGTAAATCAGATCAAGGATAGTGACGAAGTTTCAAAACTGAAAAAGGAGAATGAGATCCTAAAGCATGAAATAAAGATTGTAGATCTAAAGTTAAGCTTGATAGATGATAACAAAAAAATTGAATCAGTTCTGAAGTTTGAAAATGTAGATCTAAGGTCTAATCTTACCAAAGTAACATCTAAACATGAGACTTCAAAGCTGTAGTAAGTTGAACTTGAAAAGTACAATACAATTGTGAAAGGAGAGCTAACTCAATCTAAGCAACATCTTGAGAAACTATATTCCAGTAGTGAAAATATTGATGAATAAATTTCTTATCATAGACTTACTTATGATAAAACTGGTCTTGGATAGCTTGAAGAAAAATTCTCAAAAAAGGCTAAAGAACCAGATTTGACAATTCATCAACCTTAGAACAAAGAAGAAGAAAAACAAAACAAAGTTGAGTGTAACCAATCTTAAGATGTACCTACGAAACCTAAGTAATTTGAATCATCTAAAGAAATGCAAAATGAACTCAAAGGTATATGTTATGCACACAATTCATTTGGACACATGAAAATGGATTTTACAAGTAAGCAATTCAAATCTATCTCTGGTTATTGTTATAATTGTCATGGTTTTGGTCATAGAGCTATTGATTGTAAAAGACCTAGATCTAATAATAATGATAATAGTAGAATATTTAGAGGTACTAACCCTACAGATAAAAGACCTAATAGAGAAAAAAACAATATAAGAAATGGAGTTATGTGTTATACATGGAACAATTTTGGACATATTGCCAGAAATTATGGATCACAGATAAGTCAGTCAGGACTGAGATATGGAAACAATGTCATAGTTTCTCAGATTTGTAACAACATAGGTCACACAACAAGATATTGCAGAATGAACAATATGAGGAATCCTAATCCTAGGAGAAATATGAACTACACCAGAAGAATTATGGAAAACAACAACAGTAAAAAATCAAATAGTAGTAACATGGAAGAAGTTATATTTGTCAAAGCTACAGATCAAGCAAGTGGATCCACAATATTAGGAAGTCAATTAGGTGAAGTATTTGAAAGTAAGTTGGAATCAATTTTGAACCCATCTCAAACTGATTGAGCATCAAATTTCATTAATTAAGTGCTAGAATAAGCATCAAACCAACATATAATTTACCATAATTTGAATCAAGATTTGTGAAATTAATATGTGATAGTAAGTAACATAAGGAACCTATGGTTAAGAGCGCATAAGATTCTGAGCATGTATGAGAGCACATAGAGTGAAATAAGTTCACTAACAATCAGAGACAATGTTTTTTCATGAACAAACTTATGCAATTAATGCAACAAAAATGTTTTGAAGGATTTAATGAATAAAAGTAGATTATTGGATAACATTCGATCATTCATAAGATCAAAAGAGTTTTAAAGAGAAAGCGAGTAGAAATTGAAAGCAGTTTGAAATATTTGGAGATAGATTTTCATCAGAACTATGCAAGAAGCCCTAAATTATGACATTAAGGCATTTCACTAAGAGCTTACTGTTAAAGCTACCATTTTTAGTATAATCCTAGATACAACCCTAGTTCACAACATTAAGGATACCCCTAGACCTAAGGTGAGAAGGGAGCCAAGTGAACCTACTGAGGATAACCCTAGTTTGTCTTTATCATCTACACCAGATGAAGTATTACATTTGGAAGATGTAAAAGGTTATTTGAAATGCAAATTTGAGACTATGGAAAATAACAGTATGACTGAGGAATATGACAAAATTTACAACTAGGACATGACTTGTACAAGAAAGGTTATAGTCATTTAGGTCAACTACATATTGTAAAGTATATCTTTCATTATGAGTTTCAGAAAGATGAATGGAACAATATCATATTAAGTAGAATTCATGATGGGAAATTTTGGTTAGATGATAGAGTGATAGAAATTACAGTAAATCTAATTCATGAAGTAATAGGTCTTTCCAACAAAGGTGCAATTCTACTAAATGAGAAGAATGTAAAGAAAATAGTCATAGAAAATACTAGGTCTACATACAATGGGAGAGGAATTGTAATAAGAAAAATTGAGAAGAATGATGAAAGATATGTTTACAAGATAATGGCTACTAAGCTATGTGCTAGTTCTAGAGAAGACTATATAGCAACATGAATAGTACAAGCAGCCTACTAAGCTATGTGCTAGTTCTGGAGAAGATGGTATAGCAGCATGACTAGTAGAATTAAAACTCTTTCTGAATAATAAAAAAATGGACCCCTTTTTCATGGCCTTAATTACCCTTTTCTAGGAACAAGGGTAGAAAAAAGCTATGGGACATAGATGACATTTGTCAAGATTTTGCATTCTTGGGCAAAAGGAAACCTAATAGTACAAGGTAGTAGCTCCAATATAATGAGTAACCCTTATGCATCTTTAGTCATGTCCTTGTCAATGTAGACTTGTCAATCAGGCCCATGACTAATGGATAAAGACTTCACGTTCTACATTAACTTTTCAAAATAATGTAATATTGGAAAAATTATACTTTCACTCCTCTGCATAGATCTGCACCCATCAATTGTACTCATCCTTTGCTGGCCAATCAAAATGTATTACCTCATTAATCTTTCTTCTGAATGGAGTGTACCTAACTATGCATTGATTTATTTCCTTCTTAAATTTGTCAAATAATAGTTATGTGGCAATGATTTTGTCCATACACTCTTCTAGCATTCCTCTGTCCATGCAATCACATATTTATTCCACTGCAACCTCTATTCTTTCCATAGCCTCATCCTTCCATGCTTGCATTATCTTTACCTTTCCATATTTATCCAAAATAGGATGCAAGAGAGTCTCTTTTATTTCATCAAAATTTCTTTGCAACTCTGTAATCCTACCTTCAATATTATCTGGCAACATCTAAAAATCCCTTAGAGTTTCCACAAAATCAAAAGTGGGTTGGATTTTCAATGGCCTTTCCTTGTGATACTTGGATCACAAACTAATCAACATCATTTTTCCTATCCTCTAGATCCATATATCATATAGTGGCCTTGCCACTTCCTTATCCTTATGAAAAAATTAAATTTCTTCAAAAAGAAGGGTATATATAGTGCATGAATACCATCCAAATTTTTCATTTAAATGGTACAAAACTTCTTGTACCATGCCCTTTTTCTTCTTCTAAAAATCTTCTTGATCTATAACTTAAGACCTTTCCAACTTATCAATTCTTTGGAAATGTTGAGCTTTGGTAGCCTCTTTAGGAACATCCCATACAAATAGAAATGGGGAGGTGGCCCTATCCATCATATTTGGCCTAATAGTTGGTAGTTTTATCTATCTTGCTGATGTGGATAGAATTGGATCATTTGACTATAAAATATTTTCTAAATCCTTGATCCTTTTTTCCCAATAATGTATTCCTTGTCTTCGGCTCTACACATCTCTTATACTTTTTTGTCCTATTATCAGAAAAGGTGTTGATCTCATTACAAGTTTCTCCTTTTCCTTCTCCTCCTTTTGTGCTACATTGAAAATAAACTTAGAAGATTCTAAATTTTCTTTTTTTTCTTGCACACCACCTATATCTACAACCCTTTGTAGAATCACACTAACCTTGAGCCTAGGGTTAATATCAGATATATCCATTCTTTTTATTGTAGATGTGATGGACTAGATATCCCAGGTGGTATAGTTTTTACTATAGTAGGCCCCTTTCAAATCCATCTCAACCTTCTCTACCTTTGTTCCATGTAAACTCATGTTTTTCCTTACAACATCAAAAGCTACAACATTAGTAATATCCCACTCTCAAAAACTTAACACACAAGCCTCATGCACAATTTTTCTTCTCTTCTCTGGTGTTAAGGCTTGAATTTCATGATGCATCTCTAATTGTACCTCATTCATGATTTATTATTTAGACAAATTTGGTTGTTGGGCCTTTCTTTCTCGACACCTCTTTTGATACTCCTCAATATTTTTTTGCCACATGAATTTTTATAACATAGGGGTCTTAACAAATCCGTCATCATTTAATAATTTTTCACAAGACTCCCTTCTCAAGTCCATATATAATCAATCATGTATCTTGAAAGATGTAAAGTCTGGGAGGGGTGCAATGCGGAGATGTGGAATACCAACCTATAAATTGGACTCACGGACAATAATGATTTCCTCCTTATTAGCACCATATGAATAATTGTCACTATATAATTGTACAAGCGGGACATATTTATCATCTTTTCTCTTCTCCTTGTCTTTCCTTGTCTCTATTTCAATGGTCTATTCATGAATCATCTCTTCAGGGGGAGATGGTGGTCTTGGAGACACTGGAGATGGTTCTCTCCTCTAGGGATCATGATGATCCATAACACTTATTCCTTTAAATGGTCTAAGACTGGGGAAAATTGGCCTACTTCTAATTATGATATGATCTCCCTTTTTGCTCCTTCTCTCCTCCTCAGAGTAAGAATCACTGATCGTCTCACCCCTATCTTTCTTATAAACATTTTTTGATAATGGGGAAGAATAAAAAGTAGGTATCTCTTCTTCCTCACTTTTGTCTCAAAGTAGTAAATATGTTATTGAGTAAATTAAATAAGGTTGACATTTTTATTTCAAAAGGAGTCAGAGTCCTGAGGGGATCATAATCTGGCTCAAACTTCTTAATTTCATCCCATTATTCCTTAAAAGCCAACCAATACTTCTTAATTTTTTCTTGCATTTCCTCATCATAAACATTTCTTATATAGTCCTCTGGGAAGTGGAATTCATGAGGTATTTCTTTGACCTTAATTTTTTTCTGAATAAATTATGAAATCCTTTTGGGTCACTATTCCTTGGCACACTTGCCCCTAGATTCTAGGGCTAAAAAAACTTTATCAAGTGTACCCATCCTCTCTTTGTAAGCACAAAGTGATGGGAGAAAGTAAAATCTAGAAATAGGGTACCTTTACCTTTTGCTGTCATTTTAGTTTCCTGGATGCACAAAATCTCCCTACTTATTTCAACAAAACCCAATCTCAAAGTAACATGATATGGAAGCAAGATAGGATGGCCCTTGAAACCATACACTCTGATTATATTTCTTACATGATATGGCATAATATTTGTCAAAGCTACAGATCAAGCAAGTGGATCAATAATGGGTAGTGTTGTGATTTAGTTACAACAAGTCCCCTTCTATATGAATAGAAACCACCCTGAACTATAAGGCTAATTTCAAGCCCACCAAAAGAGATAAAGATTCTGCCAAATTATTTGTGCCATCTAGAAGAAAAAATTTCTTGAGCTACAATTATCTCCCCTCTAGAATTTCTAGTAACACAACCTCTAGCTGACATTCCTAGATTTTGCCTAATCGCACCATCAAAGTTAAGCTTTTTTAAAAAAAGAATCCTTCGGAGAAAGCTACTTAAGAAGAGCCCGATTAGTTTGCGAAGAAACAATCTTGATCAAGCTTCCTTTAAAGGATAAGGATATAAAATGCTAATTTGAAAGTACCTTCTTGTAAAAGCTAAGGATATTGACGTCACTCTAGAAGTATATGCTTTGATGTTCTCTAAGATAGATAGCTCAATTTGTTCTATAACTCTACTAGCTAGAGATTTTTTATTTCTATTTAGATACACTTTTTCCTTTTCTACCACAAAGACCAAGAAACTATAATGGGAGAAATGTGCCAAAGATTAGCAAAAAAGGAATCATTATGTGAAAGGGGCCATTGATCCAATAGGTCAACATACATTTTTGGGAGTGGGCCAAACCAACCCATTTTATTTTGAAGCCATTCCCAACAATCATGAGAAAATAAGCATTGAAGAATCAGATGGTCAGTTGTTTTAGGAACTTGATTATAGAAGACACACATAATATTTTATGTAATGCCCAACTATAACAGTCTAGATCCTGATAATATTTTATCATTAAGGGGCAACCATGAAAATGCCCCATCTTTAGGAAGAACCACCTCATGCGAATAAAGGGAATAGGCTCTACAATTTTCTTGAGAATGGGAAACTTTTAGTGATCAATAACCTTCTTTAACTGAGTATTTACCTAACTTACTTACAACCCAAATAAGATAATAAAAAATTAGAGAATACAAAACCAATATTTGTTGTAGTATATGATCCAATACCTCCTTCCAGTCTTGAGGAAAAGGCAGAGAGGATAAATCCTTCCAAATGACAATAGATTACTCTTCTTTTATGATAAAGTATTTTTTAACCTAAATTCCCTAGTGTTGTTGGAGGCATTGTTTGGCCTGATTGAGATTATCTGAAGAATCCAAAGGATGGAAACTATTCCATGAATCCTCCCAAAAAAACATCCTCATCCCCTGATTTTACAACCTAAGATAGATAAGGAAGTATGACTTCTCTACTCTTGATGACAAGATTCAACATAGATGAACCCTTTAGCAGATTTGAAATTGTAAAAATCCTCTCTGTATATTTTGAATCCAAATACTTAGCATTAGCATTAATAATTCAAGCACATAAAGAGGAATAGTTAGAATAAAACTTCCATGCCAACTTAACTCCCAAAAAAAATTCCTCGAAGACATATCATGAATATCTAAGCCCCCTTCTAATTTAGACTTGCAAATACCCTCCCAAGAGATCAATGGTAATTTTTATTTGTCATCCATATTACCCTTCCACAAGAAGTTCCTCAATATGCTGGCTAACATCTACATGATTGAATCCAGGTGGGTTTACAAATGACCATCATTATGGACATGTATATCATAGTATCTAGATAAACTCTTCTATGTTAATCACTTAAACAATAATGAACTAGTGGACACATGTAACCATCCCATGAACCTTAGTAGCGTGCTTGGGAATCTTTGGCGGTGTCGTAAGACTTCCACTTGCATATGTAGATTATAGTTGTGTCATGTTTCTTGCACTTATTATATTACTAAGTAATGCTTATTATTGTAGTTGGTTTCATTTTTTGTAATATTATTAGTCTATCAAAAAAAAAATTATGCTTGTTTTGATCATTGTTTCCAAGGATTCCCAGGCAGGGCATGACATTTGGTATCAGAGCCAAGAGGACAAACATGATATAATTTGGAATAGATGAAAGCATAGACTTAATGAGGAGAATTCTACCTACCAGAGACAATCGTCATGCTTTCCAAATTGGCATATGTAACGCCATATTCTTTACCTATGTCTTTGTGGTCGTGCCCTGTTGAAGGATGTGGATACCAGCAGGACAGTTTTTAATCTTCCTTGTCCACCGTACTTCTTTCTCTTACCGCAGGCTTTCTCAATGCCTTGTCGCATGATCGCAAGGCTTCTCTCTCCTCTCTTGCGATCATGCGACCACACTCCTTTCCGCCTCTCTGCCCTAACGTTTAACCGTCCACCTTCCGCACCTACCACCGGCTGTGCCTCATGCCTTGTCACATGATCGCATGGCTTCATTCCCACTCATGCGATCATGCGACCTCTCTACTTGCCCAGCTCTTTTTGAACCGCAACCACCGATTTAAATGCGACTGCCTAAAGCTTGCCCGGTTTTATTTTCTATATGCGAACCTGCGATAATTTTGTGTGGGGCCCTCTCCTTTCACCTTTTCGCATGATCGCATAACTCTTATTTGGTTTATGCGATCATGCGACAACCTCAAATATTTTCCTCTGCCTTATGTTTTTCGCCAGGCTCTTTTTCCTTATGCGATAACTTTTGCTAATGTTCCAATGCGCGTGGGTCCCCTCTATTGCTCTTGTCGCATGATCGCATGAGCATTATTTTATTCATGCGATCATGCGACCATCCTATTTTTCTTCTGCCAGCTACCATATTAATTGCAGTATATATTATATTTTTTTTTCTCTGACTTTTTGTATCAATCTGACATTTTCCAAGTTTTTCTAGATGCTTCCAGGAAGAATATTTTGTAATCAAAAGGGAATGTTTTTGATGTTTTAGTCATATACAGAAACATTGATGATATTCTGAGCATTGGCAGCTCTGGGCACAATCTGTAAATCTAAATTTCAAATTAATATAAAAGTATATTTTATTAAATCTTTATTTACTCTGTTCTCAGCATTGTATGTGTGTATCTTCCTCCATCATGCCCAAAATGAAATCCGAATTTCTTTGCAAATTATCTCAAGAGATGTCATCTCATGGAAGGCAATGACTACAAGATTTGCAAAAACTAGATTTGTTGAAAATGTTTAAGATCCCTTCGATAAAATGCAATTGGTGGCTTCAAAGCCCAATTCCTCAACCTTTAGCAGGATCCATCCTCATGGGATACCATGATTGTAGGATATCCATAATGGAGGTGGATTTTTATTTTCAAATCATTTTATCAAAAATTCTCTAGTGATTATGACCACAAAAACAAGTGTAAGACAAGGCACGAGAACTATTTGGTAGGATGCCTCAAAGAGATATTATCTCCAGGATCGTAATGAATGTAATATTTTCCAATTAATCAATTTTTTGAGAAGACCTTCAAAGCTTTTGAAGCAAATGCAGCAGCGTCATAACTTTCCAGGTAGGCACAAAATATATTTGTTAAAAGGAAACTTCTGTTGCTTTCAAGCAAATGCGAATTGCATGCATAATGATAGATTCTACAACGTTTCCTAGCATCCTCCCTACGTGTGATATAATGGAAGCTTTGGAACCTGGCGCGGACATTCATCAAATCTTTACACTATTTTCACATTTAAAGAAAACTTTAAATAAGATATCAAGCTTTGCACTGGTTTATTTATTGGAACATTATCCAGCCCTCAAATTCCAGCCCTGCTATTATCCATCACAGAGACTGACTTCTGCTATTATAGTTGATTTAGTTTGGTTAATCAATAGAAAAACATTGATAAACAAAATAAAAAATTTTGTAGACATGTTCAGAGAATGGCAAAGCTGAGTAAGCTATTTATTGGAGAAAAGTCCTGCTAGAGAATTAAGCATTGAACATGAGACATAAAAGGATGAATGATCCGTAAGAAACAAATCATTTCTCTCTGCGTGGGATTGAAATCATTTCTAATAACAGCAAACTCCGATTCCTGGGCCACATCGTCCAACAAGGCAGCATGTAAACGTATTGGCAGGGCCGCTGTATTGACTACAATCCCCATCACTTTGGCACTCTATAAGACTCTCGCAACCATTGCCAATGCAACCATTGCCATCTGTAAAGACTGAAATCTTGACACTAAAAGTCACATCAATAAAACTCGCAAATTTAGGAGGTCGGTCAACAAGTCTATGGTCGATTACACAAGTCGACTAATACCAATCAGTTCCCTACATTATAGGAATAAGAAACATAATTACGACCATAATTGTCGAAAAGATAAGTCGTACCTTGTTCAAAGTCGAGTGAAACATCGACCATATGTCGAGTATCCTAAGAAAAACACAATAAAAGATGCCGCATCAAATACAAGTAAACTAAGATAACGACTCAATAGATGTTCGACCAACAGTCGAGTCATAAAGTAAAAGATTAATAATAGCTTCAATTACGATCTTTCATTTTGTAAACATAAAAGTAACCTCAAAGTCGAGAAATACCACCATGTCGAATGTCTGATGTGAAAAGCACTACAAAGTAATGTCCTTTCTGAAAAAAAAATGCTTCAGAAACCTGTTCACAAAAGTTAGCTAAGGAAAGAATATTGTGGGAGTGCGTTACCACCCTACCACGAAGCTGTAACACTTCCCCGGAATCCTTCCTGACATGAAGAATACCCAGCCCAGCTAGAAGTAATCTAACAAAGTAAAACTGACTGAAGTAATGGAATTAGTGTGCCAAAATATTTCTATACTCTAGATTATCAATTCATGGTCACACCAATACATAAATCTTAATTAAGAAAGTAGAAATTTCAACATCTCATTTCCTTTCCATTAAATAGAATTGAGATTCCATCTCACACATGGAACATAATGGTATTTCATGATTTCTTCAAAGAAGACATTACATGCATTGATCATCATGAAAATGTTATATCTAAAATAGAAAAAGCAAGGTAATCAGCTCTCCTTATTTTGATCATAAGTAATATTTTGTTATCATGGACATTCAAATACTACATCAAGATATGATAAATGAAGCAACAATCTTTTCTATTGATGACACCTCATTAGTCCCTAGCTTCATTTCATAATTGTGAATTTTATTGCCCCTTAAACCATGACTCTACTTTACGCATTAGTTAATTAAAGTCAGTTAAGTATACTCCACAAGAGAAAAACATGGCTAACAATTATTGCCTTTTTAATCAAAGGAAAAAGAGTAAAAACTCCAACTGTCAGAGTGCAATTTTAGACCTCTCTATAACAGGTTCAAGGAAACTAGTAAAATGACTAACATCACTATGTTAGCTATGTTGAATGCATTAGAATAGATTCCAGACCTCAGGTTACATTCAAGTGAATTGAAAGGCATTGACAAATGTGGTTGCTTGGATGCGCAGATTAGTATCCTACTGTTATCCACTAGAATGACTAAAATATTGATATTTTCTGCAACTGCTATACTCTTACGCATGTTCAACATATCTACGTCCCTGATTTTCTGAAAGTAAAACATCTGACATCTTGATAGTGCTGTTTTAGGAACCTTTCTAAACCTACTGAAATCAGAATAAACACGAGATAACCAGAAGCAATTTCCTCACGTTCCAGGAATATAGATCTCAATGCTTCGGGACTCAGTTCTTGACAGTTTTCCACAATAACAATCCGGTAATGAGAAGCCACAGAATCGCATTTTACAATCTCAATGATTAATTTAAGCCTTTCAATACCATCATGGTAAGCTGCATTTAGTTCTGTGACTTGAGGGCTTTTCGCAGACAAGAAAAACTGGCATTCTTTGCATTTACAAAAGGGTTTTAGTTTCCTGTTGGGAGATAAACAATTCAAAGCAGAAGCAAAAATTCTGGCAACAGATGTTTTCCCTGTCCCGCGTGGCTAGCACATTGTAAAGATAGTTGAAAATTGGGGCTTTCTGGCCTTCAAGCTATCTGATGTAATTGTATTTATTGCTAGATTCAGAAAGTAAAATAAACCCAGTAGACTGTTCATCAAGAATTTCCTTTACAAGATCAGTGTGTGAAATATAACAAGCAGTCGTTTCTCATTTCACTGCATAAATGCAAATGTAATGATCCCATATATGCTCTACAGGGTGTTCTGCTGGAGACAGATAAATAAAGAACGCTCGAACAGCTGTGAAAAAAAAATATGCAGCGCTTAGTAGTTATGATGATGGCCATCGTCTATGCATTGCGGAAGCCGGATATTCTAGCCTTTGTCAAAAAAAAAACGGATTGAAATCCAACCCACTTCGCATTAGCTGCTATATAAAGAATCCCCTGAATGTGTAGTGAACTTGCATAGCCTAACACAGAGATACACAAAAAGTTTCGTGGTGCAAGAAAAATGGCTGAAGATAAAGTAGTTCGGTTTGGAAACCTGGGGTGTGCAGGCATTGCCAAGAAACTCGCGAGAGCAATTGGGATGACACAGCTAATTATTCTCATGGGACATTCTTTAGTGCATCTGTCATAGTTTTTGTGCAAAATTATATAGCTAGGAATATAAGTTTTCAATTTTTAGAATTGAATGCATATGAATAGCTAAAGTAAGCTATGTTACCTATTCCTGCCTGCAAGGACCAGCTGCCGATTAGGGCAATTTTTAGCAAGAAATATCGGAAACAACATTGTCTTTAGATTTGACAGAATAATAATCAGACTTGTACTGCAAGTATAAATTCAAAACAATTCCAAATCCAAGCACAGTGAAAGCATAATTAAGAGAGATTGTCACTGATATACTTGATCTCCGATTTTAAACGAGTTACCTTTCTTCTCAGCAAGTATCAAAATGACATCACCTAATCTCAGTTTTCGGCCAGCATACTGTATTGAATGCTGCAAAATTTCCTCTTTGTATACCGTGGCCTGTGTTGAGTGCTGCCCAATTTTCTCTCTGTCCCTGTGGTGTGCTATATGCTTCACCATAAAAACTCCCAAAAAGTTTTTCCACAATCAGTAGTTAAAGCCTAAAGTTTCGAATGTAGCAGATATTTTGGAAACTACTTTACAGTTGCGCCATTAAAGCGCTGTAGTACCACGCACGCCATCACTTTTTTTTATGGAAGCGGCTAAACTCCCCACTCTCTTATTCTTCACAAATTTACAAAAGCGTGATTCTGTTATGCACCATCAGCGTGCAAGTTGTTTATTACCCTCTCCCGAAAGACTCCAGTTCCAATACTAAACTAAAGAAAGATGCTAACTCAAAACTGCCCACAACTGTCTTTGCATGTTCTCCTAAACACCCGCATCAACCGTTAAGAATCCGTCATCTATGAGCATGGTTATAGGGTTTTCCAATGAACTGAGTGACAACTCAAAGACTCTATCGTAATTAAATCCAAGATTTAAGGGAATTAACTCAACTGTAAAAATAAGGGTTGTGACACCATCTCCCTCTGCTATCCCTGAAATGCACATTGCCAACTCAAACATTAATACTAGGCAAAATACTTTGTTTGCCATTTTCTTATATGCTCTAAAGATAAATGTTGGTGGTTAAGCAGCGATAAGGCATCGAATTTAAAGGGCATTGGAAGGCCTTCGCCGGCTCTTTGTACTGGTTTGATTCATGCAAGGATTGGAATATGCGTTCCTTGACTTCTACGCCATTCGCTATGTAATCGACCAGTCCAATTCATATGGCAGGACTCAATTGTTTTTAATGGAGAGGCTAATCTCAGTTCGGCGTTAGTGAGTGGAGGTTTGCCGTTAACATTGTTGGTTTACTTTGGAATCAATGATACGTTGAAATAGTTTATGGAAGATGAGTTTGTAGGCCAATGCACCCTCGAAATGGTGCAATTATTAGGAATAATGCAATGCCAGATTTATCCTTGTGTTCAAAATATACATCTTGTTTTCTCCAATATAATAAAATAAATTGAGCCTATCATTATTTAAATAGATTTTTGCTAAAATAAATTGAGTTTATCATTATTTAAATAGCTTTTTGCTTAAATTTTTATCAACAGCGAACACTTTTGTATATTATATTGAATAATATATATTTATTTTAAAAGTGGAAGTATAATATTTTTGTTTACGTGGTTTTAATTGCTACTCAACATTAAATCAAAATGATGTCATGAATCTTTTTGATGAATAGTGCCTTTTCAATTAATCAAAATGATGTCACGATTCTTTTAGCTTTCTATTGTACTTGTTAATTTGGAGAGAAGTTATAGATCTAAGAAAAACTAAATGTGAACATTTGAAATGATCTTGTTCTAACTATTTTCATTTTTTAATTTAGGAAGAAATCTTATTTTCATTATTTCTTAGATCTATCTTTTTTTCATATAAAAAGATTCCATTTTAAAACAAAATCTAAAAAAGAGTAATCTACTATCATTTTTACCAATTATTTTTAAATGGACTTGAATACTTCAATAAACAATAGGAAGTTAACCTTTCAAAATATATCTCCCATATATCAATATTGAGTGTCTAAATGATTAATAGAGATACAAATTAAGGAAGGATATATGTAATCATATTTCTCCTTATATGCAAGATTGGTGTAAATCAACTCACCTATTTTTAAGTAACAATAAAATGAAATTCTCTTATCAATAGATAGAATTATGAACTTTCATTGATTGAAAAAATCTTGCAATAAAGAAAATCTACTTTCTTTCCCTTTGATCTTCTAGTTATTACATTCACACAACTTTTGAAGATAAAATCTTTTACGCACATCCCATTTATTAGAAATTAATTATCTACATCAAAGTAGTAATTAAGAAGATATTATTTATTGAGTCAATATTCATTTTTCATTGTTACACTATATCATATAAAATTAGAAAATAGAAATATTTAAATAGGCAAAAGCATAAGAAGCATATGTGTTGAAAATCATCATTCTTCATCAAATAGAAAGGAATCAACTAAATCAAAATTTAAAAAATTATAGTTATGTTTTAATATTGATATAATATATATTTTCCAATATTATGTATAGATTCTATTTCATTTATTTTTGTATATGCTATTGCATAATTTTTCAATTACTTTTAATGATTAACTAAAAAAAAATCTTAAATTTTTTTTTTTTTTTTTTTAATAAAAATTTAGTAGACCTCTACTTTATATTAATATATAAAAAATATGTTGATTACATTGGAGACAATTACCAAAAGTATGGAAATAATTTCACAAAAGCATCTCTGGCAACACACGAGCCATAATCGACTTCTATAGATATGACCATACTAAAGAATCTGATAGAGATGCAACCCACCACAAAACTATCAACCAAGACTATATAGTATTACTCCCAGCATCATGAAATTGGCCATTACAACATTTGAGAGTATATTAGATGATAAAATTTCATTTTCTTACAGATGAGAAGCACACCCAAAAATATATATATATATAGATATATATATAGATATATATATAGATATATATATATATATATATATAGATATATATATAGATATATATATATATATATATATATATATATATATATATATATATATATATATATATATATATATATATATATATATATATATATATATATATATATATATATATATATATATATATATATACACATACACATATATACATATATACATATATAGATATATATATCTATATATATATATATATATATATATATATATATATATATATATATATATATATATATATATATATATATATATCTATCTATATCTATATCTATATCTATATCTATATCTATATCTATATCTATATCTATATCTATATCTATATCTATATCTATATCTATATCTATATCTATATCTATATCTATATCTATATCTATATATATATATATATATATATATATATATATATATATATATATATATATATATATATATATATATATATATATATATATATATATAACATTCAAAGTACTTGTAAAGCACATAACCATATACTAGTGCATATCAAAAAACTAGCAGGGGCCATTTTGAAACCTTCATCTGATGCGGCATTTTACTCATTAAATAATTAGACAAGAAAATAATTATTTGGTAATCATACATTAGGTGAAAATAATTAAGACAAGAAAATGGATTCAATAGTTATTTGGTAATCATACATCAGGTGAAAATAATTAGACAAGAAAATGGATTCAATAGTTATTTGGTAATCGTACATCAGGTGAAAATAATTAGACAAGAAAATGGATTCAACCTGGGAATAATAAAGGCTTCTCAGTGACCTAGGGATGAGGAATTATTCTCCAACAAATGTCTTAATCACATGTTCCCTATCCCAACAGTCCCTATAAATGCCTTATAAGAAATAGTCAAGATATAGGTATTTCTCATTGGAAAACCGGGACAAGGATCCTTAGATTAAAAGGTAGATATTTCATGGTTATCACAGATGTTGAAATCACCTACTACCAAATGCACAAAAGACTTAACACCACCCAACTAAAGAAAAATATTGGACTTGTCTTTGAAAAATTGCCCCAAATTTGAGGTTTATAATGATGAGTTCATCTATGTGATAATAATTTTTATGGTACAATTGTGCATGTTACCTCAAAGTGACTTCATCCCATAAATATAAATGAAACTTCAACTTATGCCAAATCTAATTCCCAAATCATAAAGTATATCTCATACCCATATGACATGAGGTATCTTAATTAACTATTCAAGTGCTAAACGTATTCTTTTGTTACATGTGTACTTACCACATCCCTCATAACTGCTTCATGTTACATCCCTAGGAAAACTATGGCAACGGAGTTGTTCACCTATATCAAGTAAATAAGTAGTACTTAAATCATGTCTAAAAATTTTCCAATATGATCAATTTTCATACACATTCTAGAAGAAGTCCCTCCAAGCTAGATTGAAGTGCCCACTTCACCTTTTAATCAAAAACTCATTTCATAAGACTTTATGACTCATCACTTCCATGTACTCCCCAACAGACTTTGTTACATTAAAAAAATGGTCCCATATAGGTTGATTAGACTTGCTACATTATTTCCATAATGTTAGTATCGACCAATTTAAACCCCCCTTGACAGTCTTCTACCTCCTTCATACCAAAACCTTCAGACAATATAGTTTGTCCAAACTATACTATGCTTGACTATCATGAACTACCAATCCTCAGATTAGACACCTTTTCCCAGCCCATTCAACTTCTTTGATAACTATAGTGAAAGGGATAAGTTCACTTGTTCCTTAATATCTTGTAACAAGAAATATGAGTCAAAGAAATGTTTCTTCTAAGTCAAGTTTTCTGCCTCATTTGAAATCTAGTCAACCAATTGGTTAGCCTCTCTATAAAAATGACTAACCTTGCATCATCAAATTGAAGGAGTTTCTAGACCTCCCCTAGCACGTATTGAAGTATTTAACTAATTACTTTTAAAAAAAAATAAGACTGGATTATAATTTGAGTCACCCTCTATATGTAACTTATTGATGCCTATTTGAATTGCCAATTTAATACCACATAACAAGGCCCTTGCCTCAATCACATTATTTGTACAATTTACAATCCTTGTTATCACTACTCCTACAATTTTCCCCTTACTATCTCTAATCACACCGCCAGCTCCAGACTTCCCCAAGTTCCCCTTTGATGTACCATCAAAGTTAAATTTCATATTTTTTTCCCTCAGCATCTCCTATTTCACCTTTTTCCTAATTAAATATTTTGGTTAATTTTTCACCAATGTCCCCTTGAATGGGATTTTAATTAAATTCCACTCATTCAACACTTGAGAGTCATCCAATGTGAAGGTAGAGGATAGAGACTTATTTTTTATATTTACATGTTTATGTTTTTTGAAATGGACCTTTCTATCTTCTCACACACTTTATGCACTAGTAGGTATTGCTTACTAAATATCCTCTTATTTCTCTCCCACCATAGACTTCGGGTCACTAAAACATGTGTAATTCTTGAAATTGTAGAAAAAAATGGGTCCTTGTGCATTAAAGGCCAACCAACTAGTTGTTTCCTTAATGCATTAGGAACAAGGCCACACCATTTAAGTTTCTTTAGCACCCACCTTTAGTATTGTTGTGAGAAAGGGAAAAATATTATTAGATGATCCATGGTCTCAAATTATCTTCTACATAATACACAATTGAATATATTGAATATCCTCAGTTTCTCCAACCTATTACTGGTCAGAATTTTGTTATGAATTGATAAATACACAAATGCTCCCACTTTGGGAAGAAAAACATGATGCCAAAAAAATAGAAATTCTCTTCCAAATCTAGTATGTACCCCACCTTTTAGTGACTGATAACCCTTTTTAACATTATACTTCCTATTTTTACTTATCACCCATATTAATTTATCCTACTCATTGGAAATAAAAATGTCCCTTTGTCTTAGAATTTTGGTTAAATCATTCTTCACATTTTGACATATGTGTAGTGACGAAAAGTCTCTCCATTTGGTGTTAAACTAACTCTCAAATAATGCAATGTGAAAATAGTATCTAACCTTCCTTCCCCATTCTTTTTACAAAACACTCTTTGAACTAATTGTATATTTGATACTTCCCCAATTGGTGGAAAACCATTCTAGGAGTCCTCACATAATAGTGCTTTATCTCTTGATTTCACTACCCATGACAAATATGGTAAAATAACATCCCTGATCTTCACTACGAAATTCTCCATAGTATATCCTTTTGGTAGATTACAAATGGTGAATATTCTCTTTAACTGATTCATATCCATGTATTTTGTTCTAATAATTTGTGCCCATAGAGATGAAAGCTTTTCATAAATTTTCCATGCCAGGGTTTTACCAAGACTCAGATTTCCTTCTTACAAACTATGAATACTTGTACCACCTTCCAATTTGGTTTTGGAAATACTATCCCATGATATCATAAGTGTATTTTTCTTATTATTCATATTTCCCTTCCAATTAAAATCTCTCATACAATTATTCTACAATCAAATCACTCCTTTAGGGGCATGAAGCACTGCTATTACATAGTTCAGGATGGTGCTTATGACTGATTTGATTAATAAAATCTATCCTTCCAATGAAATCCACTAGGCTTTCCAAGATGACATCTTATCTTTTATTACCTGCAAAGTATTACTCGAGTATGATACCTTGTTACCACCTTGACAAAAGAGAATTCCCAAATACTTACATGGATTTACTGCCTCAACAAACCCCAAAAATCTTTGTAGACCAATTCTAGTAACCTTATTAATGTTAAAGAAAAACACCTTTTATTTGCTAGAACTAAGTTTATGCCCTTAAGCTTAACAATATTCCTTCATGACTCTAGCTTCTTTAATGTTACCCCCACCCAAATAGTAAAGTTTCATCTATAAATAAATTGTGTGTAACACCCAAGTTTGACTTGTAGATTTGGATCCCTTTCTAATGTCCTTCTATCTATTTCTTTTTAATGAGTCTTCTAAGGCGCTTTGCTAGGATTATGAAAAAAAGGGCGACAAGGAATCACCTTGTTTAACTCCTTGTGAGGAAGAGAAAAATCCACAATGAGCTCCATTAATAAGAATTGAAAATTTTTCTCCAAGAATGCAAGAATGACTCAAATTTTTCCATCTCTTATTGAGTCCCATTCAATAAATAATACTTTAATTAGTAAATCCCAACTAACCCTATCATATGCCTTCATCATGTCTAACTTGGGGGACATATAAGGAGTGCAGTCTATCTGAATTGAATGTAGAACTTCATTTGCCACTAAGGATCCATCCATTGCTTTTTTCTCCAACAAAAAACTCCCTTGTTGAATTTAAATTATAAACATAATTAGTTTTTCTAACCTTAATTATATTACCTTAATGAAGATATTATATATGTTGTTACATAGGGATATTGGTTTAATGTCAAAAAAAGAATTGAGTTGAGAACAATTGGGTATGAAAATTAACTATTTTAACATGTTTGTGTTCCTTCTTGACTCCTCCACTACATAAAGTATGTCTACCTCGATAAAATCCTAAAATTTTTGGAAGAACAGTAGTGGGAACCCATCTAGATCTAGGGATTTATCTGGGGCCATGGAAAAAATTATTTCTTTAATCTACTACAATGTGAAAGGGCCCATTAACTTCTGATTATCTTCCTAAGAAAATAATATGAGAATACTATTTAACACTCTTGAACTATCTATATTATCTCATTGCTTCTTAGATTTTAGTAAGTTTGAGAAAAATGATAATATTCCTTCTAAATATACTTTTCCACTTTCATAATCTCTCCCTTCTAATTTTTAATTTGAAATATTGAATTTTGATTTCTTTTAATTTTGGCCTATGAATGTAGAAACTTTGTATTTATATCTCCTTCTTAAGCCACAACTCACATGACCACGTTGTCGCCAATATATTTCTTCTCTCATGAGAACTTCATCCAATGTTGTACTTAGTTTTTTTTGTTCCTCATACTCCTAAAAATTCAAGCCATTTTGTATGATATGACCACTAATGTTTTCTAGTTGTTGTTGTAGCTTCTTTTTTTCTTCAAATGTGCTCTTAAAACTTGTATTGTTCCATTATTTAATCTCCACTTTCTTAAACACTAGCCTCTTTGATAACTAAAATGTTATTGAACCTCCCATAAAAGGAACCTCACCCCACCATTGTTTGAGTAAAAGCATGAAATCCTTGTCTCTAAACCAAATTCTCTCTAATTTTAATAATACCTAGGCTTGAATGAAGATGTATTAGAATGATTATCTAGTTCTGCTGCAAAATAATTTGACCTTGTAATTGACAAAATTATTGATTTTCAGCAACCTTTTTCTAATACCCTTTAAGAATTAAGGACAAACCTATCAAGTCTTACCCTGATGTGTAAAAGTGCCTTTCTCTTATTTGACCATGTGACTTTACCATTGGATGGAATATAGTCTAGCAGTGCATCAGCCTCTATGAACTCTTTGAAGGCTTTTGTAACCTTAGGAGATGGGGATATGCCTCGAACATTATCTTGTATCCCAAGTGTTGCATTAAAATCACCCAACACAATGAGTTTATGAGGATAATTTTTTTATAAAATATAATACATGTTCATCCAAAGTCTTTTTTTTCTAATGGTAGAAGATCATCCATACACATTCATCAACAAAAAAAAGAGATCAAAACTTTTAACCTCTACCACAATCCAATTTGTATTTATTTTTATCAGCTTGATCAGGTATTTCTTATTTTCCATAATATTGTCAGCCCTCTAGAAGCACATATGGAAGGAGAGTGAATGCATGACAATTGATTCTATGACTTAAAAAGTTTCTTTGCATGGTCTGAAGGAAAATTAGTTTCTTACAACATTACAATTTCATCCCCACCTATAAAAATTTGATTCTTGACAAGGTGAAATTTATTAGGGGCATTAATGCCCCTAAAATTCCATTTTATGATCTTCATTGAGTCTTTAGAGAGAAATTGACTCTCATACGAATTGACATTTTTTATAGGATAGGAGTCAAGGAATTGTGCTTAGAATTCCTTGGTCCTATATTAAATTTTAGTACAGTTTGGATACCCACATCTATCTCCTCATTGGTTTCCCTACTCTTCGATGGTCTACCCCTTTCTTTCTTAGTATATGTGCAAATAGATATTTGAGACATGTTTGATACTATTTGAGATATTGATAACCTTTGATTATGATTTTGAATTTCTCTATCACTACCTATTTCCACCTTCTCCCCTCTTGTTTCTTCATCTAGCTCCATAACCATGTCTTTTCCATTAGAGATCTCTACTACAATCTCATCAATATTTTCCTCTACCACTTGTAATACAATCTTGTCCACTTGTTGATCCATATATTCTTCTTTTAATTTATGCTTTGTCACTTTAATAATATCTAGTCCTAACTCTTGTGAAGATCCATATTCTTATATTCTTAGTAGTTCTTCTATTGATGGGTTATTCATTCCATTAAATTTGTCCAAAATTTGATTATTGCATACTAACTCTCTACTTTCAAACTCCCCAATTAGCTCCTTCTCTAAAACCAAGCCGCATATTATCTTGTCCATGAACATACTACCAGTCTGTACCCAACCATCCACATTATTGGATTCCTTTGATCTACCTCCACCATATTGCTATTATCTTCTTTCAGCTCTGTCTTTTCATTCTTCCTTTCTACCTCTAGGCTACATTTGTCTCTAAACTTAAAAAATTTATAGTTATGTTTTTTATATTGATATAATATATGTTTTCTAATATTATGTATATATTCTATTTCATTTATTTTTGTATATGCTATTGGATAATTTTTCAATTACTTTTAATGATTAACTAAACAAATAATCATGAATTTTTTTTTTTGGATAAAAGGTTAGTAGACCTATACTTTATATTAATATATAGAAACTATGTTAATTGCATTCGAGACTATTGCCAAAAGTATAAAACTAGCTTCACAAAACTATCTCTTCCGACACAAACCATAATTGGCTTCAATAGATATGACCATACTAAAGCACTCGATAGAGATGCAACCCACCACAAAACTATCAACCATGCTACCTAAAGACTATATATAATTACTCGAATGACATCATGTAATTAGCCATTACAACATTTGAGAGTATATTAGATGATAAAAATTCATTTTCTTACATGTGACAACCCATGACCAAAAAACTACATATATATATGACATTCGATGTACTTGCAAAGCACATAACCATATACTAGGGCATATCAAAAATCTAGCAAGGGCTATTTTGAAATCTTCATCTAATGTGACATTTTACTCATTTCTACCCATAATCCTAGAATATTTCATGGCTTCCTCCACCATGACCTCTGTCCCCTTTTCATTTTGCGTTGATGATGAGTCATTTACTGACTCCACTCGAGCAATTATAGGGTGTTGCAAAGGGTGAGAAGACAAAGCCAATTGTCTAATCCTAACTATCAGGGACATTGCATCAAAAAGATTGATTTCATTAGTCATCATCACTGAAAAAAGGACTTTAGCCAACCCAACCAACTCCCTTCTAAAATATTTTTTTTGTTCTGTTTGGCCAAACCCAGCTTCATGATGTCATATAACCTCACATTTTTTGGCCTATTCTTCAATGGAAAACAAGGAAAAGGCCTGCGACCCATGCCTTCAAAGCCAGCTAATGCTGGAGCATCTCAAGTCCTTGGCAATCCTATGTCACCAAAAAGATGTTTGAAGTTTTCTATGTTGCTCAGTTCCTGCTTTGACCGAGTTGGTTCAGTGTTCCTCGGTTTCCTTTGTTTACCAGTGTTGGTCAGTTATCTCTTTGGCAATTGGTGAATTTCCTTGGCGCTCGCTTTTCTGGCACTCAATTATCCTTGATTACCGAGTTGTTTCTTTTAGATTTCAATTGAGGCCAAATCTTGTAATTAATTTTGGTCATGGATGTAATGATGGTATCTATCATTGGGAAGCATGTGGAACTAGATCTGGTCATTCATTCTATTAATGGTGGATCTGAAGGCTGACTTGTTCGGTAGCCTCTTGTATATAATGGAGTCTTTGGTTGTAGTTTCAGGTAGTAGATTTAAGGAGAAGTTTAGTTAGAAGATAGAAGCTAGAAGATTAGAGATTATCAATAGATCCTCACATGTTGGAGGACTTCTGTACTTCATAGTAATATCTGGCCTAAACTAGAAAGGTCTTACAGCCCGGCATGTATGAATCAAATTGAAGATAATATATGAAAGATATCTACATTCTCTCTGTCACTTCTTGTTTTGTTTCTTCCGCGTGTTGTTCTAGAAGGTGGATTTGGTTAGGGTTTGCCTTTGGCCCCTCTCTATATCCTCCCTTGCATCATGTGGTATTAGAGCGAGGTGAGATTTGGATCTAGGTTTGTGAATCTTGGTTTGAGCGTTCCTTCTTGTCAAACCCTAGTTGATTTTTTGTGGGGTAGCAGATTGTGATCTGGCCTGCAATTGCAGAGGGTTTCAAGATGGTTCATGGGAGGTGAGATGTAGATCTAGGATTGGCAGACATGTTGAGACAACTTGCTGCTAGATTGGAAGCTATTGAAACAACCTAGAGAAGAGGAAGATATCTTGAAGATGTTAGTGATGATGAAATTGAGGAAGAACAAGGTGATGTAGAACCTACACCTGTGATGGATCAAGGTGAGGAAATATTATTGAAGGCTTTGACAAATTTGAAGTCTACACCACACTTTAATCCTCCTGAGTATAGTGGAAAATTGGATTATGATGAATTGGTGGATTGGATCACCAAGATGGAAGAGTACTTTGAGTATGAAAATGTACCTAAGGAAAAGAAGGTGAAAATTGCAAGCTCAAAGTTGAAAAGTCATGCATCCTTGTGGTGGGAACTATTAAACACTGAGTTTTGCACCTTTGTTTCAAGCTCTCATAGTCTTGATAACTCAGTATAACATGGGAATCATCTCAAGGTTGTGGGACCTTTGCTAACTGAGATGAAACCTCCAGGTTCTAGGCTGGTTCCTCTTGGATAGTCACCTTAGTTTGCTCTTAATAGGAAAGTAAACTTTGAAGGGAAAGGGTTAGAAGCAGTGCATGAAAGGGAAATAATAAGAAAGCAAACTACCTACTAGGTGATGCACCAAAATTAGGGTATGAATTGTAGTATAAAGGATGAAACCAGTACACAATCCTAGGTCTAGGGGATTACAAATCAATGAATAGGCCTGCATAAATATTTTATAGAGGGGTCTGCAATAAAGGGATACTATGCAAGGGAAATGAATTTCTCAAGGCAGTAGTACTCCTAAAGAGTTAGACATAGAATATAACCTGTAGACAAACATTCATCTCTGCAATTGGGTATAGGAATGAGACAGATTGCCAGGGGTGAAAGTATACCCACAAAAGCATTTGAATTAGATCATTCACAAGCATACACCTGAATTGTAGAAAAAAAGAGGAATAAAAAAAAAACCTAAAAGTTACTGGACATGTATATACTAAATTCAATAAGAGATAATCCACATAAGAAAGCATAAGGACAGGAGAATGTCACAAGATGCTTTGTAATATCTGAATAATCAATGGGAATTACAACTATAGAAAGCCAAAGGGGCAAAAATGCCACAAATTGCTCTCTGAGAAAGAAAATTTCTTTTTACAATTGCTGGATTCTGAGCTTCAAAAGCTCCAAAAAAGAATATATACAACACTCACTGCATGCAAGTAGGAGTCAAAAATCTAACCAGGGTTACATAAATCTGCATAAAATAATCCAACCCTAAACTAGTCACTTCTGATCATAAATGCATCTTGAAAATATCTATTCCAATTAGATATTCAGTTGCATGCCCATCCCTGTATTGAGTCTATAAAAATCAGGCCGCCATGATCCATCTACCTCCCTGTAAGTCCACCAAGCCATCAAAGCTCACAATCTGATCAGATACTGGAAAGGACCAAAAGATGGCTGTCTAAATCTCTACAAATTCTTCAGCTGCAACTGCCCCCAAAATCATAAATCTCCAGCTACCTGCACTTGTAAACATCAATGCAGAAGAAAACCTGCCAAAACTGGCCGCACCGCTTTGAAAATATCATTGGTTGCATGATCGCATGAGCTCAAAAGCCTTCATGCAATCATGCAAAAAGCCTCATTGAATCTACAATCTTGCCATGCAAGACACCTTAGGCCCGTCAAAAGTTCAAACTACTTCCAAAAAGTGTTGGTCGCATGATCGCATGAGCCCAAAAGGCCGCATGCGATCATATGACCAGCCACTAAGATCGGCCACTCTTTGCCACACAAGATGCTTGGCCCACAAGATCTACCACCTTAGTCCAACCTTTACTGCATGGCCCAACAGGAGCTAACCACATCGGCCAGACCCACAATAACACCACCCGGAAGCATCATGAGGATCTAACGGCGGTTGCATGATCGCATGGGATCGGAAGATCCCATGCGAACATGCAACCACTGTAGATCTTGAATCTATGGGGGGCCATGTTATACCTTTAGCCCACTACAGAATGGACATGTCACCACCCGATGACCCCCACTGAAGGCTTGAAGACTTTCGTTGACCGGTGAAAGCCTGTCGCATGATTGCATGATGCTCCCTACTGGATTCCCTAACATGTTGAACCCAAGAGCCACTGAGACACCCATCGAATGGTTGTCACATGATCACATGGGATTAGAAGATCCCATGAGATCATGTGACTACTGTTAGATCTCATCTATCTCCACTCACAAGTTTTGGGCCCACCATCCACCGGTCGTAGCAGCACAGATAATGGCTAGTCGCATGTTCGCATAGCCTAAAAAAGGGCTATGTGATCATGTGACAAACGTTGGTAGCTCTTTGAAAACATTAACTAGGACCCACCTATTCATGATGGTGCACTTAGGAAAATGTCAATGCTAGAGGAAGAAGCGTGAAGATGAGAGGTCGAAAACACAGAGGGTTTTCAACACTGAACAATTTTTGAAACCCTTCGACGCCAGTATTTCCTGCAAGCTTTCAAACTTGAATATCTTTTTGGGCTTTGCAAGTTAGGTCATGTGATCAGAGCTGGAGCATGGTGACACATCAAAGAATTTGGGGTTAAGCGTCCAAAGCATGAAACCTTGTGGATCTATTTCGCAAGCTAAAACAAGTTACAGCAGGGCGGAATAAAAATAGAGACCTGGAAACTTGGCCAAAATTGTAGAGTAGGAAATTTTGGGCAACAGGAACATCTGTAGTTGGACAAAAAGAGGAAAGACAAAGAAAAAATCAAGGTATGGAATAAAATAGTGAATAAATTGAAAGGAAAGTTCTTACCTTGTGATTATAAGATTAACCTAGTTAGGTGAATGCAAAGTTTGAGACACAAAGATAGATCGGTAAAGGAATATACTAAGGAATTTTATAGATTAGATATCAGATCTAGACATGATGAAGGTGATGTGGAAAGAATTTCTAGATACCTTAATGGTTTGAAAGTTTCCATCTAAGAAGAAACCAATTTGGTCAAATTGGAGAACATTGAAGAGGCTTATCAATTTGCATTGAAAACTGAGGAGAAATTGAACAAGAGACATGAGAAAAGACAAAGAGGTAGAGGTGGTAGATTCACTAGAGGAAGAGGTAGATCTCATGTTGAAAATAGTAGATTTGAACTTGAAAAGACAACTCTAGATAAAGGAAAGACTAATTGGAAAAGTGAAAGTTCATCTAGAGGTAGACGCACTAACTACCGAGGTGGTTATAACAGAGTTGGTTTTGGGGAAACTTGTTACAATTGTGGAGTTCAGAAGGACATAGATCATTTGAGTGTACACAGGTAAGTAAGAAGGTCGGTAACAATGGAAATGCCTTGGTGCAAGAAGAGTCACCGAATGAACATGAGAAGGAAAATAACTTGATGGTAAGAACAACACTTTCAAGTGAAAGAAATAAGGAAGATCTAATAAGGAAAAGTTTGTTCAAGACCAGATATAGAGTTTCTGATGAAGTTTGGAAGGTAATCATTGACAGTGGTAGCTCGGAGAATCTGACATATGAGGAAATGGTTAAGAAGTTCAAGTTGAAAAGGTTGGAACATTTGAAGCCCTATTCAATTTTATGGATCAAGGATGAGAACACACTCTTGGTAAGTGAACAATCTTATGTGAATTTGAAAATTGGAAAGTACTATGATAAGGTGCTATGTGATATCATGCCTATGGATTGTTATCATATTTTGTTGGGTAGACCTTGGCAATATGATAGACATGTTATATATGATGGGACATTGGATAAATATACTATTTGGGCTAATGGAAGAAGAAAAATTTTGTTACCTTTGATTGAAGAACCTATTAGTATTTTTTGCATATCTGTGAAAGTTTACTTGATAGAAGGGAGAAATTTTTTTAAGGATTTAAAGAAGAATGATGTATGTTTTGTTGTGATTCCTAACAAACTGAGTAAGAAAAAAAAGGATAGTGTCCCTGAGGAGATTGATAACTTACTCACCGAGTACAGTGAAATTATTTATGATAATGTACCTGATGGTTTGGCACCGAAGAGAAGCATTGGTCATTGCATGGATCTAATCTATGGAGCTACTTTACCGAATAAGGTACCACATCCGTTGACACCTACCTAGAATCAGGAATTGAACTGACAGATTCAAGAATCGTTGTAGAAAGGTTTGATCAGAGAAATTTTGAGTCCTTGTGTACTACCTACTGTATTGGCACCCAAGAAGCATGGAGAATGTATACTGATTCCAAGAAATCAACAAGATAATAGTGAAATATAGGTTTCCTATATTGAGAATAGATGATATAATGGACAGTTTGACTGGAGCAAAGTATTTTACCAAAATTAATTTAAAAAGTGGGTATCATCATATCAGAATTAGAGAAGGTGATGAGTGGAAGACTTCTTTCAAGACAAAAGAAGGTTTGTATGAGTGGTTGGTTATGCCTTTTGGTTTAACTAATGCACTGAGTACTTTTATGAGATTGATGAATGAAGTTTTGAAGAAATTCTTGGGTAAATTTGTGATTGTATACCTAGATGCTATTCTAATATTCAATAAGACCAAAGAAGAACATTTGTTGCATGTTAAACAATTATTACAGAGATTGAAAGAGGAAAAGTTTTTGATAAATCTGAAAAAGTGTTCATTCATAAAATAAGAGATTGTGTATTTGGGATTTGTTATTTCAGCTGATGGTTTGAAGATGGATCCTGAAAAGGTTGAATCTATTTTGAATTGGCCTACACCTAAGAGTGCTAGTGAGGTAAGATCATTTGATTGTTTGGAAAGCTTTTACTGAAAGTTCATTAGGAATTTTAGTTCGATTTGTAATGCTATGACTGAGACTATGAGAGGAGATAAAAGAGAATTCAAGTGGACACATGGAGATGATAAAAGTTTTGAGACTCTAAAGTAGAAGGTTGCTGAATTGCCTATTTTGGCATTGCCTGATTTCAATAAGGTATTTCAAGTGGAATGTGATGCAAGTGGAAGTGCAATAGGAGCTGTATTGAGTCAAGAAGGTAAAGTTGTTGCTTTCTTTAGTGAAAAGTTGAATGATGCAAAAAGGAAATACTCTGTGTGTGATTAATAATTCTATACTATTGTTCAAGCACTGAAGAAATGGAGACATTATTTGATACCAAGTGAATTTGTGTTGTATACCGATCATAAAGCTTTACAGTATTTGGGTAGTCAAAATAAGTTGAATTAGAGACATATGAAATGGGTTGAGTATTTGCAAAGCTATACATTTTTGATAAAGAATAAGAATGGAGTCACTAATGGAGTTGCTGATGCATTGAGTAGAAGGAGATCTTTGATGACCGAGATGAAAATTAAAGTTCTTGGCTTTGATGACATGAGAGATTCTTATGAATTTGATCCTGATTTTTCTGAGTCGTGGAGAAAGTGCAAAGCACCTATTCAAGATCAATCAAGTACTAAATGGGAAGAATATTTCATTCAAGAAGGTATATTGTTTAAAGGTATTTAGTTGTGTATACCGAGAGGACCAATGAGAACTAATTTGATAAAGGAAAAACATAGTAGTGGTTTGGCTGGACATTTTGGTGTTGATAAGACATTGAATTTTCTTAAGGAGACATATGTTCAGCCACAGTTGTATAAAGATGTTCAGAAATTTGTGAAAAGTTGTGGAATTTTTTAAGTTGCAAAAGGAGTAAGTCAGAATACTAGATTGTATACACTGATTTCTATTCCTGAGAAACCTTGGATTGATATTAGTATGGATTTTGTTCTTGGCTTACCAAAGATAGTAAGAGGTAATGATTTTATATTTGTTGCTGTGGATAAATTTTCTAAGATGGTACATTTTATACCTTGTAGAAAGACATCAGATGCACTACATATAGAAGATATTTTCTTAAAGTAAATTGCCATATTGCATGGATTACCGAGGAGTATTATCTCTAACCGAGATAGTAAATTTTTTGGATACTTTTGGAAAACCTTTTGGAGAAAGTTTGGCACTGAGTTGAAATATAGTTCTACATTTCACCCATAGACTGATGGATAGACAGAAGTTGTGAATAGAAGTTTGGAAAATCTTTTGAGATGTTTAATTGGAGACACACCGAGTAATTGGGATTCTATGTTGGCACAAGAAGATTTTTCATACAATAATTCAGTGAATAGGAGTATTGGAAAAACACCTTTTGAGATTGTAAATGGCATACAACTGAGAGGTATATCACATTTGAGGGATATTGTTGATGAAAGAAAGAGAAGTGTTGAAGGAGTAAAGTTTGTTGAGTACATGAATACATTGCATGAAGATGTGAAATATAAGTTGGAGAAAAGTAATCAGAAACACAAAGACAGAGATGATAGATCAATAAGACATAAGACTTTTGTAGTTGGTGATGAAGTGATGGTTCACTTGAAGAAAGGTAGATTTTCTATTGGAACATATGGGAAGTTGAAAATCAAGAAGTTTGGACCTTGCAAGATTCTGAAGAGATAAGACAGTGGTAATGCTTATGAGATTGAGTTACTTGATGACATGGATATATCACCTATATTCAACATTTCTAATTTGTATGAGTATCATGAGTTGGATGAAGAGATGTCAGTACCAAATGATTATCCTAAGAAACAAAAAAAAGAAATTGAGCATATTTTGGAACAAAGAATTGGTAGAAGTACAAGAGGAAAACATTATGTATAATATCTTGTTAAGTGGAAGAATAGACTGATTAAAGATAGTTCATGGATTTCACAATCTAAGTTGGATGCATCTCGAATCGTACCTATTTCATGATTTAGAGAATCATTTTCAAATAACCCTAGGTGTTTGATGCAGGAGCATCTCAAGTCCTTGGCAATCTTGTGTCACCAAAAATATGTTTGAAGTTTTCTATGTTGCTTGGTTCCTTCATTGACCGAGTTGGTTTGGTGTTGCTCAGTTTCCTTTGTTTACTAATGTTGTTTGATTATCTCTCTGGCGCTTGGTTAATTTCCTTGGCACTTGGTGATGCTTGTCTGGCTCTCGGTTATCCTAACTTACTAAGTTGTTTGTTTTGGATTTTCATTGAGGTCGACTCTTACAATTAATTTTGGTCATGGATTTAATGATGGTATCTATCATTGGGAAGCATGTGGACCTAGATCTCATTGTTCCTTCCATTGATGGTGGATCTAAAGGCCGACTTGTTCAGTAGCCTCTTGTACATAATGGAGTCTTTGGTTGTAGTTTGAGGTAGCAGATTTAAGAAGTTTAGTTAGAAGATAGAAGCTATAAGATTAGAGATTATTGGCAGATCCTTACATGTTGGAGGACTTCTTTACTTCATTGTAATATCTAGCCTGAACCAGGAAGGCCTTACAGCTCGACATGTATGAAACAAATTGAAGATAATATATGAAAGGTATCTTAATTCTCTCTCTGACTTGTTGTGTTGTTGCTTCTGCGTGTTGTTCTGTAAGGTGGATCTGGTTAGGATGTGCCTTTGGCACCTCTCTATATTCTCCCTTGCATCACCAGCTAATTGTATTTTCTTACTATCCAGTCAATCCCATCCACAAATATGATGTCTTCCTTCACAAAAGACTTGCTAGTTGCATAGTTATTTTGTAATCCTACACCAAGTAAAAATAATTAGACAAGAAAATGGATTCAACCTGGGAATAATAAAGGCTTCTCGGTGCCCTAGGGATGAGGAATTCTTCTCCAACAACTATCTTAATCACATGTACCACATCCCAACAGTCTCATTTAAATACTCTCTATAAATGCCTGCTAATAAATGGTCAAGATATAGGGATTTCTCATTAGAAAATAGGGACAAGGATCCTTAGATTAAAAGGTTGATATTCTATGGTTATCGCAGATGTTGAAATTGTGTACACCACGATGTGGTACACTTCTATGAATCTTTGCATGCGAGGAGACCCAAGAATGAGCCCTCACAAGTTGACCCACAGCTCTCTATCTGTGGAGTGCATGGTTTTCCAAGAGGCCCTCAGATACCTATGCAAGTACACCACAGAACGAGAGATTCAAAGAGGAGAAGCAAGAGTGCTAATCTCTGTGAATCTTGTTCTTGCAATGCGACAATGAAAATGTAAATGCAAGCTAAACTAAATGATAACAATGCAATACTTGAAAGTAAATTTAACTATGAAAACAAATAACAATGCAAGATTTAATCTATGGAATTAAATATGAAATTAATCTAAATGAAACTACAAGAGATAAAAATCTATATGCAATAATGGATCTCAAAACTCTATGAAAACTTGCAGCGTAATAACAATATGAAAATTCGGGGATCCTCAACTGAGAGCGAGAGAGTTCCTTTTATAGGCACAAGTGGAATTAAAGGCAAATCTAGAAGCAATGTGGGATAAATGTAAAAGAGGAAACAAATTTCATTTTTAGAAGGTTTGTAGGAAATGGAATTTTTATTTTATTTCTTTTATTAATCTATTTGTTTCTTTTTCCATCACAAGAGATATTTGAGAAGATATTTTATTTATTTAATTTAAAAGAATAATATCTCTCCTAATTAAATAAAATAAAATAATATAATTTAAAGATAAATATTAATGAAATAAAATAAAACCATTTAATTAAAAATGAATTTTAATTAAATAACCTTATTTCATTTAAGGAATATTTATTTCAAATAAATAATATTATTTTATTTATTTAAAATGGATTTATTTTTCTTAATTAATTAAATAAAATTAATGAAATATTCAAACCTTAGGAAGAATTGAAATATTTGAAATGGTTACGATTTGATCAAAGAATTTGATTTGAATATGGCAAAGCATTGATTCGGGAATTGATATTTGACAAATTGAATAAATGGGGCCCAAAGTCTAGGTGACCATTTTAGGGTGCATACATTTGCCCCTCTTTGACTAATGTGAGGTCGACTCGGGATCACATGTAGTCAAAGAATGGAATTGAAGTGTGAGATCGATTTGGGATCACAAAACAACCCAGATGTGTGTTCGACGGATGGGAACACATCAGGACATAGATAAACAGATTGAAAAAGACAAGGCCAACACCTGTGAATAGGTAATTGTCAAGTCTCAAATAAGAGATAAGAATCTCAAGCAAGGTTGCCCCAAGAGAAGCAATTGATAAATTTGATAAAGTCAAATCAAGGATTGAAGTTTGGTAGGTACTGCCCCGTCATGATCGAAATCAAAATGAGATAAAGGAGAAACAGTAAATTGATAAATTTGATCAAATCGAACTAAAGATAAGGTTCTTGATGTAAAATGAAAAATATAAGAATCATAGAACCAAGGTAGATCAGGAAGAAAATTATGCCCGTAGGTTGAATTAGAAGAAAAGAAGTGGGGTGAAGGCAAATGGAAGATAGAAGTTTGGAAGAAATGGAAAGAAATGGAGAGAAGAAAGAGAAATTGCCTTGAGAAAGAGGATGCATCAAAATCAATCAACTGTTTAAGATAGGGAATTTCAATTGAGATCATGAAAGAAGATAAGGAAATGAAGAATGTGATCATAGTTGACTGAAAGTCCACAAGAAAGATGAAGGAAACCCCCTCAAACTCATAATGCAGCCTAAAAGTGCAAATTTAACATGAAGCCTAAATAATGCAAGCTACATGAAAATGCAAAGGTGTACTTGCAATAGGGTAACATAGGATTTGTATGTTCATCATTCATTAGAGAATGTAAGAGAATGTATTTTCATCATAGGGCCATTATTACCGGACATCAGACGATCACACAATCATCACTAGTCACAAATACAACTATGAAGATATGAATGTGATTGATATCAGATTGGAATGTGGAAAGATTCTAACATGAGCATCAAAGACATAAAGATCAAGATGACTGCAATGTTAGCTTATCCAATTTAATGTAGCAAAACCATGCTCGCATCAAGGCATAAACGTCTGGATGACTATGAGAATGGTTGTGCAAAAATAGTCAAGGATGATGCCTTAAATCTCCTAAGTGTGTCAAGGAGACAATAAGAGACACTGAAGAGGTTCAAGACAACACCCACAAGCAGAAAGCAAATAAAAACATGCCCCATGCCCCAAGTTCTCTAGCTATGCATCACGGAGAGACTTGTTAGACAAGGACACTCAATGAAAATCAAATATTGGTCAGCACACAAAGAAAAGATCATGTCGTATCTCAAGCATTAAGTGTTGCATTTAAAAATTTTAAGTGTGTAAACTGATACTGAGTTCCGAGGATAAGGATCGAATGCTTGCTAGCAGGTAAGATCACATGACCAAACTGGATAAGACCAAACTGATAAGTGTTGAAAACACTTGATGTTGGGGGTTGTGTTGAAAAACACAGTAGGGTTGGTGTTGAAAAACACCATTTGCGAGGTGTCCTAAAGACAAGCATATCCAAGAGACCAAAGGTAACACAATGATGCCCCCTGGACAAAGACAAAGACCAATTCCAAACCAAGGCAACAAGGAAAAGGTATAATGGAGAAAGGCTAAGTGTCGAGGATGCATGCTAAGAAATAGGGGTGCAAAGGCCTCAAGTAGCGCCCGTTTCCAGGTTTTCACCACTTGGAAGAATTTTTTTCAAGACTTTTTATAATTTTTTTGTATTTTTGCTACCAAGGTGCCTATTTCCAGGTTTTCACCAAGGCACTTTTTTTGGTTTTTTTTTTTTTTGGAATTTTTTTTGATTTTTTGATTTTTTTGGTATTTTTGGAATGTATAATTTTTTTGAGATACATCAAAGTGCCTATTGCTAGGTTTTCACTAAGATGATAATTTTTTCAGGACATTTTCTGATTTTTAGAATTTTTTCAACATCATATATGAATTTTTTTGGAATTTTTTCAGGATCAATAAGTATGTACAAAGGATGTCCCCAGATAGAACGGGCATCAAGGATAGAACTTCTTCAAGTGCAAAACATTGATAGGCTCAAGGAGCTGCTCCCCCTTTTCAATAGATAGTAGATAAGCACCTGTACCAAAAGCTGTTGTGATAATGTAGGGTCCAAGCCAATTAGGTTCAAATTTTCCCTTCTGTTCTCTATTTTGTTGGTTCTTAGGATTATCTCGCAGGACAAGATCGCCTACTTGGAATTCTCTAGGGTGAACCTTTTTGTTGAATGCCTTGGACATCCACTTTTGGTAGACCCTCATATGGTCAAATGATGCTTTACACTTTTCATCCAGAAGTTCCAATTCTTGTAATCTCATGGCACGATAGTCTTCATCTATAACTAGACCTTTGAGAGAGACTCTAAGTGACGAAATCTCAACCTCTAAAGGTAACACTGCTTCAGCACTGTATGTGAGGGAAAAAGGAGTAGCCCCAGTTGGAATATGAATACTCATTCTATAGGCCCACAAGGCCGGGTTTATCTGTAGGTGCCAATCTCTACTATTCTTATGAACCGTTCTGTGTAAAATCTTGAGAATGGTTTTATTTGAAGCCTCTGCCTGACCATTTCCTTGCGGGAAGTAAATGGAGGACCAATGTTTCTTTATCTTAAATATTTGGTAGAGTTGTGTAAGGTCCTTGTTTTTGACCTGACCTCCATTGTCAGTGATGATCTCAAATGGCACTCCATATCGACAGATGATATGGTTTAAAATGAATAAAGAGATTGTCTTGCCGGAGGCAACAGAAAGTGGAACAGCCTCTACCCATTTTGTGAAGTAGTCAGTAGCAGTGATAATGAACTTGTGTCCACCTGATGAGTTGGGATGAATCTGCCCAACAAGGTCAAAGGCCCATCGCTGAAATGGCTAGTGAGATATAGAAGGAATTAGCTCCCTACCTGGAGCATGTATCAGGTGTCCATGTTTCTGATATTTTTCACAAGACTTGGCAAAAGCTACCACATCTATCTGCATCATAGGCCAATAGTACCCCACCCTAAGCAACCTTCGAGCCATGGAAAGACCATTAGAATGTCCCCCACATATGCCCTCGTGGATGTCGACTAGCACTTGATCAGATTCCTCCTTTTCTAAGCACCTAAGAAGTGTTCCATCTAGACCCCTCCTGTACAAATCACCAGAGATGAGGGAATGGTGAGAGGCATTAAAGACAAGGTTTCTTCTTTCAGATCAATTAAATGTGTTGGGGATGATGCCATCACAGAGATATGAGTAAATAGCACCATAGCGAGAGGATTCATGATTGACAAGGGTGCAAATGACATGGTTTTCGGGTGAGTCAAATATGGGATGACGTAGCTCTTCCACTAGGAATTCATATCTAGAATCATGTTCTTCTAATTGGAGAAGCAAAGCAAGGGTGGCCATAGCATCAGCTGCTTTGTTCTCAGCCCTAGGGATTTTCTGAAAAGTGACAAAAGTAAAATACCATCTTAATGAATCAACCATTTTTTTGTAAGGTATCAACTTGTCATCTTTTGTTTGATATTGCTCATTGACTTGATTAATGATCAACTGAGAATCCCCGTAGATATGTAGTTCTATGATATTCCACTCTATAGCCATTTTTAGTCCATTTGTTAAAGCCTCATACTTGGCTATGTTGTTTGTGCATGGGAAGAGTAACTTGTAAGATTTGGGAATAGTGTACCCATGTGGAGAGACAAACAACACACCAGCTCCAGAACCGTTTTGCATGTAGGAACCATCAAAGAATAGTTTCTAGGATCTCTCAGTCATGTACATAAGATGTTCATCTGGGAAATTGACTTGAATGGGCATATTATCTTGAATTGGGAAATTATCCAGTTGATCTGCAATAGCCTGGCCTTTGATTGCCTTGCGCTCAATATACTCTATGTCAAATTCAGAAAGAATCATCATCCATTTAGCAAGTCTACCCGTGAGAGTAGCTTTACCGAGCAAGTATTTGAGAGGATCAATTTTTGCTATGAGGTGTATGGTGTGCACAAGCATATAGTGTCACAATTTTTGAGAAGAAAATACTACTGCAAGGCAAGCTTTTTCAATACTAGTATAATTGACCTCATAAGCAACAAGAGTGCGGCTAATATAATATATGGCCCTTTCCTTCACTTGTTCATCTAATTGAGCCGACAATGCCCCCAGTGAAGACTCAATAGCTGAGACATACAAAATAAGAGGTTTTCCTGGAATGGGAGGCATTAAAATGGGAGGACTTGCCAAGTATTCCTTAATTTGATCCATGCTTTTCTGGAAATCCTCATTCCAGACACATTGAACACCTTTATGCAAGTTTTTGTTAAAAGGTTGTGCTCTATCTGCCAATTGTGAAATAAACCTCCTTATGGATTGAAGGCATCCTTGAAGACTCCTCATTTGACTGATATTTTTGGGAGGTGGCATGTCTATAATGGCTTGGACCTTTTCAAGGTCCACTTCTATCCCTTTGGATGAAATGATGAATCCCAATAACTTGCCTGAAGTAATACCAAATGCACACTTTTTGGGGTTTAATCTTAGTTGAAATTGTTCCATGCGATCTAGAATTACTTCTAAATTAGCCAAATGTGTTCCTCTTTTCTTAGACTTAGCGAGGGTGTCATCCACATAATCTTCCATATTCTTATGCATCATGTCATGGAAGATGGTTGTCATAGCTCTTTGGTAAGTAGCTCCTGCATTTTTCAATCCAAAGGGCATGACATTCCAACAATAAGTACCCCATGCACATGTGAATGCAGTCTTTTCTTGATCCTCAGGAGCAATCTTGATTTGATTATACCTAGAAAAACCATCCATCAAGGAATAGATCTCATAGCCCGTCGTCATGTCCACTATCATGTCTATGTTAGGAAGTGGAAAATCATCCTTTGGGCATGCTCTGTTAAGATCTCTAAAATCTGTGTAGATTCGGATGGATTTATCATGTTTAGAAATAGGTACAATGTTGGAAATCTAGTCAGCATAGTCTATGGCTCTAATGAATCCTGCACCAAGGAGCTTTTCTAATTCAGCTTTCACTAAAAGAGCTATATGAGGGTGCATTTTTCTCAACTTTTGTTTGACTAGTTTCACACCTGGAGCTATGGACAAATGATGCATAATGAGATTAGTGTCCAACCCTGGCATGTCTGAATATGTACATGCAAAAGTAATTTTCTTCTTTTGGAGGAACTTAGTGCAGGCTTTCTTTTCTTGAGGTGATAAAGATTTAGCCAAGTGTACAATTTTTGGAGCCGCTTCTGTACCCAAATTAACAGCTTCCGTAGGTTCAACCAATACTAATGATCTGTCATAAAAATAGCTTGGGAGACTATTAAGTACCTCATCCGTAGGTGCCTCAGAGAGGTTTTCACCTTTGGATACGTCTTTTTTTGTTACTTTTTTTGGTTCTGACACCGCCACACAGTGGTTTTCGCCATCAGAACTCTTATTTTTTTTATTTTTATTTTTAATCTTGTGACTAAGGTACTTGATGTCAGGTTTTGTCATACTAGTAGCTGATTCACTGGTGGAAGAGACTACAGGTTCAATGGCATTTAGATAGCAGGTGATCTCATAGTCATTGTGAAATGTCAAGAGTTGAGGCTCTTGATAACGTTGAGACCAATCAATAAGGTTGGGGTCAATAAGGGGTAGGTTAATGACTGGTTCAATATTAAGGATATAGGTGGTGTCATCTTTGGTGACTGTAGAATTAGAGTCTGTCAAGTATCCCTCTAAGGTGTCTAAATCAAAATTTACCCTATCGAGGGAAGAATCATCTACTAATGCGACACGTGGGTTCCAATCTTCTAATCTGACACATGACTCATGAGCTACGTCAAGTTGAGAACTATAGGTATGGAAAACATCCATATCCAAGTCAACTGTTGTGTCTGAGAGTGAATCCCATTCAAACTCATGAGAGTCTATTTCTGAATTATTGTTGGGGCCTCGTGATGTAGAAGCCTCAAGATTTGGAAGAGTTTCCTCTCCTCTAGCAATTTTCTCAATCACAAAATTATTTGAATTATCACCATCTATTGTAGCTGGGATGGAGACACTATCCATAGTCAATCTCGCATTCATATAGTCACTATCTATCACAGCTAGGATAGGAGGACTGTCAATTGTTAAATCTCTGGAATCTCCCCAAAGGAGATTTGTTGAAGGTACCCAATCATCTGTCATGTCTTGTTGATTTGTCAAATTTGGTACATATTCTGTGTCATCTTCACTATCCTTCCTATCAGGAAAGGGAACAGTGCACTTGTTATTCTTCATAAAGCCTAGGTCAACCGGTTTCTTAGACTTACGTCTAAAAAGATCATGATTAAGTGGTTCGGCTCTAGCATCTAACCTGTGACTAAGAGGGCCATATCCTGGATAACCCATCTTCTTGACAAAATTATATCCTCTCCCATAGGACTTAGGAGAGGGGGAGAAATTTTCATTATGCTGGTACTTCTCCTCTGTGTATATCCAATCTCGAATAGCTACTTCCTCTTTTTCATCTTGTATTGGGATTGAGGATTCCACAAACTTGTCAAATAGTGTCATTGCTGAAGAAGACAGTTTCATCTCCTGTGAAGGTTTTCCATAGGACCTAGGGGAAATAGGCATCTGTGCAAAAGAGTCAAGTTGATACCCCCCCATGCCAAGGTCTACTGATTTAAACTTGTCTTGACAGTCTACTAAAGTTGCTTGATAATCCTCTGCTTCTCTATTAAGAGGGACATGAACATTGGCTGAGATTGAATTGACTGATAAGGTGCTATCCCCTGGTATGCAAATTTCTACTCCATTGTAGGGGAACTTAACACACTGGTGGTAGGTAGACAGCACCACTTGCATGTCATGAATCTATGGTCTACCCAGTAAAATGTTGTATGCAAGGGGTCCAGTATCAACAATTTGAAACAAGATATCTTTTTCAACTGGGCCAATCCTGACAAGAAGGACAGCCAACCCCTTAGAACTTCATTCTTCCTCATCATAGGCCTTTATAGTAATCTTCTTTTTAGTGTCGATCACTTCCTCTGAATAGCCCAAAGTTTTTAACAAACTTAAAGTACAAATATTTAGCCCAGCACCCCCATCTATCAACACGTGCCCAACATGGGTTTTATGAATCATTACTTCAATGTGAAGGGCAAGATTGTGTGGATGGCTTAGGGATTTGTCATCATCTTCTGAGAAAGAGAGGTAATGTGGGCTAGTAATGTGATTCACCATGCCTTAAAATTGGTCTATATCTATGTTGTTGGGAACATTTTCTATGCGCAAAGCATCCTCAAGGATCTGTTTATGTCTAGGGGACAACTCTAGGAGCTCCAAGATTGAGATCTGAGCTGGAGTTTTCTATAATTGATCTACAAGATTGTAGTTTGGTTTAGGAGTAGTGGCAGACTTGGTGACATTCTTGGATGCCACTTGCTTGGATTTATTGGATGGACCTAAACTAGGACCTCTAAGAACAATAGGGCCTTGACTCCTGGTAACAGCATTAAGGGCTTGAGAAGATAACCTAGAATGAGGACCTCTCAGCACCATAACAGGTTCTTTGTCAAAGACAAGGGGAGAGTCATAACCATGTGGGTCCTTACTCCTCATCATATTAACACTTGGCTCCATAACTTCAAGCATGTTTACCACATTTTTTGCCACTGTGTAAGTGTAGTTGATTGCAGCCTTGCCATCTTTTGGTTTAGAGGTTTCCCCCTTGTCATACTTAGGCAACAACTCTTTAAATGCTCTATGATCAGCATTGGTGTTCAGTCCATCCACCTTAAGCTTTCCATTCTCAATGAGATCTTGGATAATGTGCTTGAGTTTCCAAAAATTCTCAATGGTATGCCCAATGCCATTATGAAATGTGCAGAAAGCCTGCTCATCCCACCAATGTGGCTTAATGTCCAGGATGTAATGTTTTGTAGGATCCTGAGGATGTGCCAAGTTGTTAGCAATGAGAGTTTTGAGAACATCCTCATATGAGTCACCCAATTTGGTAAATTGCCGCTTCTCCTTTCTGGGCCTCTCTTGATATCTTGGTTTACTTTCTTGCTGATGAGGTGCATTGAGCTTCATAGCTTGAACTGCACTAGACAAGTGAAGGACACCTTGATCTTTAGGTTGGGGAGAGTCTACAACTCCATCATTGACAACTTGTTTTTTCTTGTTCCAATTGTTGTTCTTCACTTTATCCTTGTTGTTGTGTTGACCATTGTTGCCATTGTTGCTATGTTTGGTCAAAATGCTTTGTTCTTTTAGAACATCCTCAATGCGGCATGCAGTTTCAATCATGGTATCAAAGGAATTGAAGACTATCTTTTTGATCTCATATCTCATTTCAGGCACCAAGTTACTGACAAGTATGTCAATCTTTTCATCCTCATGGATCGTCCTAGGATACCTAGAGCACTATCTTCTCCACCTCTGTAAGAAGGTAACAAAGGGTTCCCCTTGATTTTGTTTCAAGTTGCATAGGTCCAACATAGTAACAGATCTTGACAGATTATATGCGAAGTGTTGAACAAATCTATGAACAAGTTCTCTAAAAGTTTTGACAGGGGGAGTGATATTGGTAAACCATTCCATTGCTTGTCCTTTAACACTTCTAGGGAATAACCTCATCAAATAGGAGTCATCCTGATGGAATTCAAAGCTCATAGTATAGAACTAGCGCACATGGTCATGTGGATCACCACTGCCATCATATTTATCGTATTGAGGGAATTCCACCCTCCTTGGAAAATCCTTCATACTCACACTCTTGTCGAATGGATTAGAACAAATTGAGTCTAGTGAGAATGAGCTCTAAGGTTGCATCATTTTCTCCATCATTTTCTTCATTTGGCGGATTTCTTCCTCTTGAGAGGGATTTTGCTTTTGTATTTTGTTGTCCACATCAAAATTATAAGGGACTCTGGTGCCCTTGTTGATTAGACTTTCCAAGAACTTATCTTTGTTTTATTCCAAATACCTATCTACATACTGTTGGAAGATAGGTTCTTGTTGCATTCGCATAAAGTCTTGAGTATCAAGGTCATAATGTGAGCTACCACCTCCATGTTGGGAACCATGACGTGCATGTTGGGAGTGTGGTCTTGAGTTTCTAGGAGGGGTTTTCCTCCTATAGTGAGCATACTGAGAGGCCCTTCTTCCTCTAGGACTAGGAGATCTAGAAGGAGTTCATGATCGCCTTCTACTTCGTGGTGTTCTGGAAGGGGTGGAGGGAGGAGAATTATTTCCACTATTAGCACCCTTATTTTTGAATTGTATGTTTAATTATTTGGCTAACAGCCTATCTTGTTCCTCTTGGAATGCTTTTCTCTCTATGTCCAACAAGGCTCATTGTTCCTCTTTGAGAAGCCTAAGTTTTTCTTCTTTTGTAGCTCGTTCATTTTGTGCAACTTGTTTTTCCTTCTCAATTCTTTTTAGCCTCTCACTTGTATGCCTTGAGGCTGTTCAAAGTGGAGAGTTTGGTCTTGAATGTTTGTACAAATCATTGGTATACATTTCATTGACATGAGCATCACCAGGTTCATTGTCTTGGTCTTCGTGTTGTGACCATTGGTTTGGGTGAGCTCGTCTCTCATGCCTGTCAGCTTGTTGATGTGCATCTAGGTACCTAGTGCTGATGGGGGGTGAACTAGGTTGAGCATCATGAGAGGAATTACCAAACAAAATCTTGTCTCTGTGTCTTTCATAGATATCATCAAAGGTTTGATCCATAGCTTCCCTCTCCCACTGAGTCATGGTATAACTCATATCCATACCTAAGTGTGAAGGTGCTGAGGGGGTACTCAAATCACTAAAATGGCTCTTTGGGTCAAACTAGGTGTCAGACTTACTCCTAGGTGACTGGTCAAATATTGGTTCCTTTTCCTTTCTCTTTTGACGAGTCTGAACTAGGGGTAGTTGGTTGAAGACTATCTGAGGTTGCTTTCCTTGGCTCACTTGATATCTTGTTGTTACTGACATGAAAGGGAGAGTTCAAACAAATAGACAAATCTAGGAAACGTCAATACTAGACTAGGATAGTAAAAGTTCTCTTTTCCGAGAGAAATAGTGAAATAGAACTGTTGCAAGTAGGTGCAAACCAATACTGCCATAGAGGTGCTCAATTCTTGGGTGAATACGCTAGCACATATGGATCAGGAGAATGACTTCCACAAAGTACTGAATTTAAATGTATGAAAATGGGTGGACAAAGAGATTACTAGCACTCTCCAAGTGTGTTATCAAAGAGTCTGAAAATTTATCTATTTGACAGGAACAATTCCTAATTTTTCAATATCAAGAAAAATTTCTTATGGGATCAAGGATCACTAACTCAAAAGGTTAAGGACACAAGAACCCTAAATACAGAACAGGTCTCTAGAACTAGGACAAGCCATTGAATCGAAGAACTCAGTATTTCAGTTTATTGTTCATGTTCAAAGATCAAGAAAGTATATCAATGGATTTGTATCAAGCACATAAGACAGCAATCAGGGAGTTCAAGCAAGCAATTGTCTTCAAACAATGAGCAAGGGATAAAGCAACCTTGCACATGAACAAGAATAGTGACTTAGTATACTACTCCTTAAAGATGCTACTTGTGTATGTTCTTGAGAATGTTTTAGTAGGCACTCATAACACAACAACATCCTAGCAAGTTGTCTAGAAGGATATACATGGCTTTTCTAAAGGGCATCCTTGATATACGCAAGGTACGTGAGGCCCAAATCCTTAGATGAGAAGAATAAAAAAATCACACGGCCGGGGGGAGACGATAACCCAAATCTCCTCCTTCACTTCTCAAAGGTATAAAGTTCTTTGAGGCTTAGCCAAGAGTGAAATCTAACTCATTCCCAAGAGAGGTGTCTTTGGATTCACCTCCCAATATTTATACTCCGCTGGAACACAGGAGTTAAGGTCATCCCTTGAGGTGATGAAATCCCCAAGCAGGCCTTCTAAAAATGAAAAAGTAAGTAATTCTCTATCAAAAAGTATTGGAAAGCACTAAAGGTGGAACACTTAACGCTTAGAGAAAATATGAGGTGATTCCACAAGGTGGAACACTTAACACCTCACACAAGCTACAAACGAGTCCACAATGTAGAAAACAAGTGAGTTCCAGAAAGCACAGAAGGGTTGCCTAGTGGAACAATTAACGCTTATTTCTTATGGACCCCTCCCCTTTAATGTGGTGCTGGGATTGCAACCATAGGGCGGAAATGAGGGGCCGGTGGATTAGCGAGTCCAATAACCCAAAATAGCAATCTAGATCAATCACAAGTAATCTAAGACTGCTAATCAATAAGACTATTTTGATATTTGAAACCAAGAATTACTTAATGTTTAAAAGACAGGCATTCACTTTAAATACAAACTTGCATGAAAGCAAATCTATGTTCATTTATTTCCCATTATGAGCATAAAAGAAATGTGTTCTAGGAAAGTGTGTAACACTCAAGCCAGACATGAGAGCTTAATTTTATGCCCAAAACCAAATGTTCTAGAGATTTTGAGAATGTACCTTAAGTCCAAAGATCTACAATTCACGATTTAGCACATGATACAAATCTGTTGCCGGTGGTCTTGGCTTTGTACGAGTCATGCATTTTATTCCTGTTAAAACAATCAATTCATTTTAGCCTATTTTCTCTGACTAATGCATCAATCCAGACTTACGAATTGTTGAGAGAAAACTGCAAATTTCAAATAGGAAACAGTTCAATTTTGGAGAATGAAAATGCAAAGAAAATTGCAATAATGCCGACAAGAGGAGATGTTGAATGAATCGGGTATGTAATGAATTGGATTAGAGTTCTCTGCTACTCCAAACCATAAGTCTGATGCTACTTCCAACCAGACCCTTTTGGAAACCCACAACCTCAGCACCCAAGTTGTTGAAGATTATTCAACGCTCAGAAGGAAGTCTCAAAATTGCGATGCTAAGACAATAAAATTCCCATCCGTTCATTTATGCTGCATAGTATTAAAGGAACATTCAATTTGCAATAACACTATTCGATTACATTTCAAAACATACTGGCAAAACTGATTTGGAAATGAAGAGTGTCATTTTTATTAAAAGGAACCGGAAATAAGAATTGGTGATTTTTGTATACAATGTTAAGGAAGACATCTTGTTAGCTTTGAAAAACCAATTTGCTAAAAAGAGATTGCATGTAACACGACATTGGATTTCAGTTTTTGATTATGAATCAATCACATACAAAGGTTAGCATCATAAGTGTGTAGATTACTATGCAAAATAATAAGTTTCCCTTAGGCACACTGTGCGGTTACATTCCAAAACACACAGTTCCTAGAATTTCACGTTTATGATCATCCAATTTGCATGTTTATAGAAACAAATATCTTTCTAGATCTTTTACTATAAAGGCATCTTGTTAAAATGTCAACAAAACAAAATGGACTTGAATGGTTCAATCCCGTAATACTGTTATACTGTAATAAAGATCTTCAATCAAAATGCAAACATTAAACACTTTGAATACAACTTCACACTCCAACATAATTTAATCCATCAATACGTAATCAGTAACAAATTTCAAAGCAGAGTATTACGAATCAAAAATGTGAAAAATCTAATAGTAATACCCAATATGAAAGAAAGATGTGCTTATGATTTGAGCGTTCAGTTTAGACACTTTTCAAAAAGGAATTCTGCGATTTAATTGTGCAGATTTGTTGGATAGAACAAATGCAGCTAGTTACTTTGTAGCTGTCCAAGTTTTAGTTGAGCAATGTTAGCAAATAGGGCATTCAATTGACTTAGATTTTGGCTTCAGTTCACTCCTGGACATAGACAATTCAAATGGCTATTCTGGATGTTTATTGCCAGGCTGGGAACAACATTCCATGTCATTCATATATTCAACGATGAGATGACAAAGTACAAATAATTTTTTGCAGCTCAAAATGTTTCAACGCATAAGGATTTCAATGCATACGCAAAGTGTTTCAATGCAAAGTAGAATTAGACATGCGTATACGGAGTTCAACACATACAAAATGGATTTTAACTCTTGTCAAATGAACTTCAGCACATATCAAATGAACTTTAAACTTTCTTCCATAAATATCGATAGCAAGAATGAACTTATTAAAACATAGATCTTCAAACTGAAACCGCCAATGATAAATGATTCAAATCTGATACATAATCAACTCGATACATGATTAAATACTAATAAACTTGACACATAATCAAACAAAATAGAACAACAAAGATGTAACAGAAATTACAAATGAGAGTTTATAGAACACGGTGGGCGCCAAAATGTATCACAAAAAATTGTGACACTTCTATGGGTCTTTGCATGCGAGGAGACTCAAGAATGAGCCCTCATAAGTTGACCCACAGCTCTCTGTCTATGGAGTGCATGGTTTTTCAGGAGGTCCTTAGATACCTATGCAAGTACAAAAATGTATCACAAAAAATTGTGACACTTCTATGGGTCTTTGCATGCGAGGAGACTCAAGAATGAGCCCTCACAAGTCGACCCACAGCTCTCTATCTATGGAGTGCATGGTTTTCCAGGAGGCCCTTAGATACCTATGAAATTACACCATAGAATGAGAGATTCAAAGAGGAGAAGCAAGAGTGCTAATCTCCGTGAATCTTGTTCTTGCAATGCACCAATGAAAATGCAAGCTAATCTAGATGATAGCAATGCAGTACTTGAAAATAAATTTAACTATGAAAACAAATAACAATGCAAGATTTAATCTATGGAATTAAATATGAAATTAATATAAATGAAACTACAAGAGATAAAAATCTATATGCAATAATGGATCTCAAAGCTCTATGAAAACGGTGGGCGCCAAAATGTGTACACCAAGATTTGGTACACTTCTGTGAATCTTTGCATGTGAGGAGACCCAAGAATGAGCCCTCACAAGTCGACCCATAGCTCTCTATCTGTGGAGTGCATGGTTTTCCAGGAGGCCCTCAGATACCTATGCAAGTACACCACAGAACAAGAGATTCAAAGAGGAGAAGCAAGAGTGCTAATCTCCGTGAATCTTGTTCTTGCAATGCAACAATGAAAATGTAAATGCAAGCTAAACTAAATGATAACAATGCAATACTTGAAAGTAAATTTAACTATGAAAACAAATAACAATGCAAGATTTAATCTATGGAATTAAATATGAAATTAATCTAAATGAAACTACAAGAGATAAAAATCTATATGCAATAATGGATCTCAAAACTCTATGAAAACTTGCAGGGTAATAACAATATGAAAATTCGAGGATCCTCAACTGAGAGCGAGAGAGTTCCTTCTATAGGCACAAGTGGAATTGAAGGCAAATCTAGAAGCAATGTGGGATAAATGGAAAAGAGGAAACAAATTTCATTTTTAGAAGGTTTGTAGGAAATGGAATTTTTATTTTATTTCTTTTATTAATCAATTTGTTTCTTTTTCCATCACAAGAGATATTTGAGAAGATATTTTATTTATTTAATTTAAAAGAATAATATCTCTCCTAATTAAATAAAATAAAATTATATAATTTAAAGATAAATATTAATGAAATAAAATAAAACCATTTAATTAAAAATGAATTTTAATTAAATAACCTTATTTCATTTAAGGAATATTTATTTCAAATAAATAATATTATTTTATTTATTTAAAAGGGATTTATTTTTCTTAATTAATTAAATAAAATTAATGAAATATTCAAACCTTAGGAAGAATTGAGATATTTGAAATGGTTACGATTTGATCAAAGAATTTGATTTGAATATGGCAAAGCATTGATTCGGGAATTAATATTTGACAAATTGAATAAATGGGGCCCAAAGTCTAAGCGACCATTTTAGGGTGCATACAGAAATCACATCCTACCAAATGCATAGAAGACTTAAAACCACCTGACTAAAGAAAAATATTGAGTTTCCTTTGAAAACTTTCCCCAAATTTGAGGTTTATAAAGATGAGTTCATCTATTGTGATAATAATTTTTATGGTACAATTGTGTGTGTTACCTTAGAGTGACTTCATGCCATAAATATGAATGAAACTTTGTAGTACCCCACCCCTTGTCCAATTTTATAAATGTTATGATTATTCTAGGATGTTAGATTATATGTTAGGAAATCATTGATGCTTATGATTTTATTGACCCCATACTTGCATGTGTATGGTTGATGTGTTTTTTTTATATTTCTGTTTGATGTGTCTAATGTGGTTGAGGGATGGAGTCGTAGTTACTTGCTTGCGAGATCCACACAATCGGCTGATCCCCGCCATTGTCTGTTATATATTTATATATGTATGTACAAGCAAGTTTTGTATGTAGGTTTGCAGGTACCGGGTATCAACTTCCCTGAATTGTCAGGATGAGCATGCCCTATCACAATATCTCAAATGGTAAGAGAGGGGAGATAACATGGATCCAAAATCCTAACCCAAGCCCATTTGTCCTAGCATTGGACAAGTATCAGTCTGACTACCCTACCCGAATTCGTCTAGGTGACATGAATTCATGGATCCCTATCTAGTGTTGCTTGGTTTTACTTTGTTTGATTTTACCTCATTTGGCTTCAGTTGATTTATTTCTTATGTGGGTGATTTTATGTGATTTATTGATTAATGATCATAGTTGAATTTAATATAAATCATGTTCCTAAGTTTATTTGAGAAAATTTAATTAAAATTTAAATAATTGATTATTTGGATTAATTAATTATTTATTTGGTAATTAGATTTAATTATGTTTATGTGCATTATTAAAAAATTAAATATTTAACTGCATGGACTTATGATGCTTTAAATATTTAATCTATTTAATATGAGTTTAAATTATTAACATGTGCATAATTGAAAAGTGCTTTGTTTTCAAAAGGTAACAACTTGTCTTTAGGAGTCTAAGTTGAGTTGTGCAAAATAAAGTTATTTTAATTTATTAATTAGGATTTTTTTTCAAAATTGGAATTGGAGTTTGATTAGGAGTTAACTACTGAGTCATCTTTGGGGTTTGCATGAAAGGGGAAATTGAATCCCTAATAGGGGGAATTGCATTCATTTGGGAGATGAGATAGGTTTTGGAAGGGAATTTTGGAGAGAGAACTTGGATTGGTATCTGGAGATTTTTGAAAAATTTATTTTGTAAAATTCTTGCTTGTGCATCTGGATCTTGTGGCTGTTTTCTTCGTAGCTTCAGATCTGCAGGCTAGATTATTTTTGGAAGAAATTCTACTTTCAGATCTTCAAAAGGTTTTCATTTCTATTTCTAGCATTGGATCTGAGGTAGGATCTGAAGATCTCCTTCTATGTTTTCTGTTTTGTTGTTTGATGGATTTTTATGTCTGAATAATTTCATGGTTATCTCCTTAGATCTGTTGTAAAATTTCTTGTTTTGGGTATTAGAGAAACCCTTAGATCTGATATTTTAGGTTTTTATTAAACTTTAGCACAACAGGGTTATGCTGGCAAAATTTTGTAAAATGTGTGTTCATAGTTTTCCTATAAAACAAAAAAAATTAATTCTGACCTATAGTTCAACTATAGGGTTTAAAGAAATAAACTTCCCATTGAAAGAAATTCAATTTGAATGAAAAACCCAATTTGGGTACAAAAATTAATTCTGGAAAATTATAATTTATCCTCTGTAAAAAAAAATACAGTCAAAAGAAAGTCAATTTTGTGGCATAATTTTAGTAAATGTATTTGATAAATATTTTTCATTCTCAAGAAAGGAATATATTCTTATTCAAAAGAATCTTAAATTCCATGTGTAAAAATAAAATTATGTGATATATTTAATATTTTCTATTTTCATAAATTTATAAAAAAAAATTAAATTAATTAATATTTTATCTCATATTTGTGAAAGAGATTCTTATTTCTGAATGAATTATTAAATAAATAAATTAAAAATATATATATAACAAACTATGTTTGTATATACTTTTAATTTTTTTTTGGCAAAGTTTGCTTTTTGTTTGGTAGTGTACCTATGTAAAAACAGGGTACCTACACATGCAGGTACCTGCCATGCATAGGCCTGCATGCGCAGGTACTACACAAGGACATATGTACATGGGCAGGGGGTGGTGGGGACCATTGTTTCCCCCGCCCCCAAATTTATGTTTTATTTTGACATTTTTTAAAAAATAAAATTTAGTTTTATATATATGTTAATTTGTAATAATACATTTTAGATTATGAAAATTTAATTATTTTAATTTAGTTTATTAATTTTTGAAATATTAATTAAGTTAATTAATTTTATTTATTATTAAGTTAGATTAATTTTGCTAATACAATTGGTTTATCTACTTAATTAATTTGACTAAATTAATTATATGTATTTATTAATTTTAGTTCAATTAATTTTGTAGATTGGATTTATTTAATTTTATCAGTCGTTAATGAATTTACATGGTAATTTCTTTTAAAGGCTTTTTTTGTCTTTTTTATAGTAGAAGTTTATTTGTAAACTAAACTAAATATATATGATTGATTTTAGATTTTGCTATAATTTAGTGAACTTTTATTATGTATGACCTAATAGCTAGTTTATTTATTTTGGTCTATGTACATATACTTTTATTTATATGTCAAAATATGCTCATACGTAATTTACTTTCTAAATTTAGAAGTTAAATTAAATTAGATCTTTTGTTTTGAATCAAATACGACATATGCACATATGTTAAATAGAATGCACACTTTAGGTATATTGAACCATAAATGTCTGTGATTAAATTTTGAGTAGGACAAGTGTTGTGTTTCTACTGAAATTGGGCTTTTTATTACGTTGAATTCTTAGAATGAATATAGAGAAAATTCTTTTAATTATTGTATTATCTTAATAGATATGATAAGTTTCTCTTAGCAATTTTATGTGGTTCTATTTTGAATTCGATTATGTCATTTATGAAATTTAAATGCTTATGGATCTATTTTAGTTCTTTATGGTGTGAGTGTTGTATTCTTCATTCCTGGAGTGTCTTCTTTTTCTTATTGAGTTATTGGGCACTAGATGACCTAGGGGGAAAACAGGGGTCGGGATATGAGTCAATTTGATATGTTTTCATCTATGTTTTGATGTGCATGTTCTCTGATCATCACCTAGCTCGAACATATGGGCTCTTGTTGCTTTGTATTCTGTTTATGGTATCTTTGTATCATATCAGTTTCTTGTGTGTGAAACTGGATCTGAGATTACTTGGTTGTATACCTGATTAATCTATGTGAGATTTGTGAGCCTAGGAGAGGTTAAATAGGTAAATCTTAGGGGAGTGTCTTACAATAGGGGTCCGGGGCTCAAAAGGGGTCAGTACGAGGGTAACCTATTGTAAGTTGATTAATAAGTGATAACCTAATAATAAAACTTGGGGAATAACGTTAAATACAAGATTGATATTCTGGTTTTGCATGGATTATGTTGAGGGTCCAGGGTCCAGAGTGGCCAGTTCAAGGTAACTCAACCTGATAGATGCTTGAGGGTTCGGGGTCAAGAGACCAGTTCTGGGGTAACTCAAGTAGTCATCCATGTGATGACACTCCCATAGTATGTAGCCTAAATCTCCTCCATAGTTATTCTTCATGTTTTGGATGCCTTTGGATTAGTGAGTCTTACCTTGCACTATTTTTGTATACCTTGAGTAGAGAGCTTTCAGGATCCTTTCCTTAGCTTGATCTGTTAGATGTTTGTTATCCGAGTGGGATCTGTTGTTATCTCCTTAGCACGGTGGGAGTGGACCATTTAGGTTCACTAGGTCGGGTGGTAGTGATTCTTTTACCATTTGAGATTCTGACGTTTGTGTACCAATGTTGTATGATCCTTGTGGCATTTTTTTCTTCTTGATCTTCTTTGATGGAGTTGTACTCTTCTTCTTCTTCTTCTTCTTCTTCTTCTTCTTTGTAATCCTTTATTAGGGTATCACATATGATACCTAATCTGGACTTTGTATTTTTATTTGTTAGAGTGATTACCACATACCCTGCAAAATGTGCAGTGGATGTGTTTTTATTTATATTCCATGAATGTTCATGAGGATTGTATTTATTTTTATGTGATGTGATTGTATTATTTATGTTAAGGTATCTTTTGTTGATGTTAGTTAGATGTGTTTTGTTCTTAAGTAATTCTACGTCATGGGACCCTCGAGAGTTGTAACCTATGTTGATTTTTGTATTAATGTGAGTAAATGGTAATTGCTTCCGCATTGATGTATATCTTTTATGTTAACTTTTTAAAAAAAATATTCTGCAAACTTAGATGCATGTTTAGGTTAAGTTCTCTTGGGTTCCTTGGTGGGGCATTACAAACTTCACCTCATGCCAAATCTAATTCCTAAATCATAAACTATATCTCATACCCATATGACATGAGGTATCTTAATTAACTATTTAGGTGCTAAACTTATTCTTTCACTACATGTGTACTTACCACATCCCTCATAATTGATTCATGTCACATCCCTACCAAAACTATGGCCACTGATTTGTTCACCTTATATCAGGTAAATAAGTAGTACTTAAATCATGTGTGAAAAAATTCTAATGTGATCAATTTTCACACACATACCATAAGAAGTCCCTCCAAGCTAGATTAAAATGCCCACTTCACCTTTTAATGAAAAACTCATTACATTAGACCTTGTGACTCATCACTTTCATGCATTTCCCAATAGACTCTATTAGATTAAAAAAATGCTTCCATATAGGTTGATTAGACTTGTCACATATTTTCATAATGTTAGTATTGAGCAATTTAAACCCCCCTTGAAATTTGTCTACCTCCTTCATACCAAAACCTTCAGACAATATAGTTTGTCCTAACTATACTATGCTTCACTATAATGAACTGGCCATCCTCAGATTAGACACCTTTTTCCCAGCCCATTTAATTTCCTTTGATAACTATGGTGAAAGGGATAAGTTCACTTTTTCCTTAATATCTTGTAACAATAAATTTGAGTCAAAGAAACATTACCACTAAGTTAATTTTACTGGCTCATTTGAAAGCCAGTCAACCAATTTGTTAGCCTTTCTATAACAATGACTAACCTTATATTCATTAGATTGAATAAGGAGTTCCAGACCTCCCCTAGGATATATTGAAGTATTCAACTAATTAATTTTTAAAAAAAATTAAGGCTAGGATTATAATTTGAGAGTCACCCTCTATATGTAACTTCTTGATGCCTATTTGAATTTCCAATTTAAAACCACATAACAAGGCCCTTGCCTCAGCCACATTATTTGTACCATTTACAATCCTTGTTATCACTGATCCTACAATTTTCCCCTTACTTTCTCTAATCACACTACCAACTCGAGACTTCTCCAAGTTCCTCTTTGATGTACCATCAAAGTTAAATTTTAGAATTTTTTCCCTTAGCATCTCCTATTTCACCTTTTTCCTAATTGAAGATTTTAGTTAATTTTTCACCAATGTACCCTTGAATGGGATTTTAATTAAATTTCACTCATTCAACACTTGAGAGTCATCTAATGTGAAGGTAGAGATGAAGGTAGAGGACAAAGACTTATTTTTTGATATGTACATGTTTATGTTTTTCAAATGGACCTTTCTATCTGCTCACACACTTTATCCACTAATAGGTATTGCTTACTAAATATCCTCTTATTTCTCTCCCACCATAGACTCTGCCTCACTACAAAAGGTGTAATTCTTAAAATAGTTGAAAAAAATGGGTCCTTGTGCATTAAAGGCCAACCAACTAGTTGTTCTCCTAATGTATTAGGAACAAGGCCACATGATTTAAGTTTATTTAGCACCCACCTTTAATATTGTTGTGAGAAAGGGCAAGCTATTATTAGATTATCCATGGTCTCAAATTATCTTCTACATAATACACAATTGAATGTATTTAATATCCTTAGTTTCTCCAACCTGTTACTAGTCATAATTTTGTTATGAATTGATAACTAAGGGGTTCTAGGAACATTCAAAACTAACCTAGCCCTAAGTCTATATGAAAAAGTATTTTCAAAGGAAACATAACTTGAGCCCTCTCAATCCTTGGATATCATCATATTTCTATTCTGCATAGGCCTAGGTTCCCCATCTAGATCCCTATTTAACTTCATAAATTTTACAACTTGTAATTAGTATTTTTAAGCAGAAGCATATGCACCAAGTAGGAGAACTAGAATAACATCTAACCACCCCTCTTCTTCAGATCCATCAATCTAATATGAATCTTTCCTACAACATAAGTTAGGTAATCATATACTGACGCAAAACTAGGATGTTTAATCTAAATAGCTAGACACATGTATTTGGGTGGCATCGTATGTCCCACATTTCTTCCCAATAACTAACACAATTAATAATATATATCCTGAAGGTGATTAGGAAAGGCCTCCAGGGAAAAAAAATTATGAGTGGATTTCCCTACAAAATATTTTATTGATTGTGCATTGGCCAAGTGAGTAGGGAGAAGTTTACCCCTGACCATATCTCTAGTTCTATTATACTAGGTCAGAAAACTATTTAGCTCTATGTCTATCAGGGTAGTAGATATATTAATAGTTTCAAACACCTCCCTAATATCATCCCCACTTATGGTTGAAAGACCTCTCATGTGTTGTCCCTAATTACCCTGGTTAGTAAATCATATTTATCAACATTTGTCTAGAAAAGGTCCACATCCACATATACATTTAGAATAACCAACTTGCCAAGGTCAAATTGCCAAATATTTGACGCAGGGTTAGGGAGATTAGGCTGACCATAATATTGTCTGAACAAATATAACCCTGATACTGGGAGATGAGCATTTACTACATTTCCAAATATATGATACAACCCCTCATCAATTTTCTTCCGCTTGACTAACTTAGTGCTTGATATTATATTATTTGTAGAGGGATTTAATTGGTCTAAGAAATTATCATAAGGGTTTCTTTAGAGGTAACTGATCTTTCCCGAATTCTCTCAAGCCTATGGCATTTTGGAAATGAGGACTTGTAGCTAAAACTTTAGCAACTAGGGCTTTCGACCACCACAAAAAGAATAGAAAAACCCTTTCTAGAATGCAACAATACAAAATCCTAATGAATCCTATTTACTAAACAAAGGAAAACCCCATGAAAAACTTGCAGAAAATAATTTAGAAACACCAAAATGAACTCACGAGAGCAGGAACAACTTACCAATTTTTGCATAATTTTCACTCAATTTCTTGAGCAAAAAACTTATTCAGATCACCAACCAGTCGTAGAGCACTTTCCAATTCCTGAAGAAAGAATAATGAAGCCAAAAAACTAGCTCAAAAATCCTTTGTGCTCATTATATATAGTCATGTCTTTTGTTAAATTTAGATGAGAAAATAAATTGATCATAAAATACAACTTTTGCAAATTCAAATTACAATGACCAATCTTCATCTACCCTGCTCCATTAGATGGTAACGAGAGGTCCAACTACCTTTGAATTACAATATGTCACCTTGGCCTAATAATGGTCTAGTAGAAAAGCACCATGATAGAAAAATATACATGGAATCAACGTGACCCACCATCCTTTGTTCTTTTTCGAGGAATGATAGATGTCAACATTGTGTGATCCCACGATCGATATAAATTGAGTATCTTAGTTTATGGGATCACAACAATCATTGACCTCTGCAAGAAAATAATTGGTGAAAAAGATCAAAGAATACTAAACATCAAGCAAATTTATGCTGAAAATAAAACATCTCCATTTATTTTACCCATATGCTAAAAGATTAGCACTTTAGTTTCATGATGTTTTAATCTTCTATATAATTGACAACTTTATCATAAAACTCCTTGTTTGTAAAAACCAACCAATTAATTTTTTCCACTTGTCACATGCTTTGGTCCTACTTCATAATCAATTGTTGGTTTAGCAAATGTGGCACAATCTCATGGTCTCGTAGTAAATAATCATTGTTCACTTTTGATCATGGGACTTCTCCAATTGTTGATCTCATTCAATCTTTAATCTCCCAATAGTGCCAAAGGAACATATTTTTAGTGTAACAATTCTGATAGAATACAGGGTCTTCATTCAAATTGGATATGTTCTCAAAGGTAAGATCATTATTAAAATAGTATTTAACCAAGAAGACCACTTAAAATAGAAATAAAAAGAAACTTGGTCCCATAGGAAGAGACAGGTGGAAACATTTCGTATTCTTGCGATCGGCTTGAAATGCTGGGTAACATCATCATGGGAGAAAGAAAACATGATGTGTGATCTACACTTGGAAATGGTAAGAAACCATAGTTTAATGCATTAAAAGGTTGGGAAACTTAGGATAAGGACCTAGTACTTAGGAAAATTTAAAAAATGGGCAGACCTAGATAAGATAGAATACTTAAGACTATAAAGACTATGGACCCTTTGTATGATGGACAACCCCTTCTCTTAAACCACAAAAGGTAACAACAAAATATAATGCATACCAACATAACTAGGGTTTTTTAAGATTTCAAGGAAAATAACGAACACTAAGGAAAACCAGTTAATTATGCAAGGAAAGACCCAAAAGATTTACCTCAATGATCTCTACCAACACCCTCCTTATACTACTCTCCTTTTCTATGAGTTTTTTATCCTTGTCAATTTTAAGATTTAGTTTTCCATTTCTCATCTTTGTGAGAGCAATATAAATTTTAGGGAAAATAGAGAATCTTAGTGATTTTATGGAGGGGGTCATGTTTCCAAATCTTATATAGCTATATGGATCTTCAATCTCCTCATATTGATAAAAATATTTAGAATAATTTTAAAATGCAGAAATGAATTCATTTTCTTAGCCTACAATTTCCATATTGAGTTAGTTTTAATTTTGGAATGATTATTTATTTTAGTTTTGGAAATATTTTTCAAATGGTGATATAAGGGAGATATTGTATCAAAATTTTATTTAATTATTTTATTTTAAAGGGATAAATCATTCACAAGATAGAAAGTTTTACATAGGAGATAATTCATAATTTTTTAATGTGGATTCAATTTATCATCACCAATATTGTATGTGATTGGGTGAACCCACAATAGTGGGTTACACTTTTTTTCTTGAATGGACACTGAACTCTATCTTATGAAAAAAAAAATTGAGATTCAGATGCATATTGTCGTTAAACAGTTTGAAATTGGAAGATAAAGTAAATTAGAGTCTTTTAGGATTTTCTGTCCAGATTCTACATATGTTTTTTATTTTTTATTTTTGAATTGATTGGAATAGTTTTTTTTCTTTTTCCCACGAAAACAAGTATGTTCCTAAAAATGTCATTTTCAAAGATTTACATTGTTTTCATAGAGCATAACTTTTTTTCCAAAATAGATATCAATGTGATTGTTTTTAATTTAGTTTTTTGACATCCATACAGAGGCCATGCAATTGGTTTTATGACATTATCATGATTATTTCATATTTTATTAATGTTTGAAGTTGACTAAACCGTAATTTTGACATACCTTAACTACATAGCTTATAACTTGTCATGTATTTGTGCAATTTCATTTTTATTTTTTTTATAGAAAGAGAACTTCAATACCTAGGGCGTAGATATTTTTTAGAATTTTTTTTCTCTCATTTACTATTTTTCCATAAGAGTCAAACATAGAGGTAGACATAGGGTGAAATATCTATGTTTAGTAAAATTAAAAATACAAAGTCATGATGAACTTAATATATATTAACATTATAATCATTGGAAAGATTTTTCTCAATAGTACCTTACTACATAGTTAGGTTTTTCAAATGGATTCATTTGATCTACCAAAAGATAAATTCGAAGTGATTTTTTGTCAACATTTTAATAGTTGTGAAGGAGACTCCATTGTAGGTATGAATGATGAGTATAGATATTATATCAATATTTTTTTTATCTAAGAGGCTCTAAGATAACCATTTTTAATTAATTCCTTCAAATGGACCCTCTTAAGGTTTAAGTCATCATATTTTATTAAAAATGTGTTATTTCAGCACAAATAAGAATGTCTGAAAAAGTGTAACCCACTATTGTGGGGTCACTTGATTATATATTGAAAAAGAACTTGTTTAGAAGTGTCCTATGGATTTGTTTTTATTGGGATCTGATAGCTTTAATATTGGGCTCTTGGAGGTTATATTACTTCTTTTGGTCCTATTTTTAATGTGTAAAATGTAAGAAGCTTGAATACCAAAGGTTAGTGACACTAGAGCATGAAAGAATTTACAACTTCTCAATTAGCTTCTCACTTTGAGATGGTGTTCAAAATGAGAATCATTTTTTGTGGTTTTGCTTTATTTTTTCTATTTTTCTTTCTTTGTTGTGTTTGACAAATTTAAATAGTTGATATATTGTGAAGGTTATGTTTTCAAATTAGGTCTCAGATTCGGTGTTAAGATCAATATGGATTATTTTCTAGTGAGATTAAAGTTATATAATAAATAATTATATGCTTTCATGGTCATTATATAATAACAGAGATATGTCATATCTTTTAAGGATCATTATGTAATAATTCAAGGCTCTATGATTCAAGAGTTTAGGACTCAGAGCTTAGGAACATAGCTCAAAGATACACATTTCTAAGGGTGAAGAGGTAGCTTTATGAAGGTTTTCTTGGTTGAGGATTTGTTTCTTCAGGAGAAAATATTGTCTCTAGGGGGCTCACCTAGAAAAAGGTGAACTTTACATTTGTAGGAATTGTTAAGGTGAGAATGTTGTGTACAAGAATAGTTATACATTATTATTAGTTATGATGTGGAAAATTCTAAGTAGTTAGTAGTTGCTAAAGTAACTTTTTCTTTTTATATATGTACAAGGTTCATCAATAAAACTATCATTCAACCAAGGATTGTGGCTTTACATTGTCTCAATGTAGGAAGAAAGATTCCCATTTAAAATGACTAGCTACAAAATAATGTTATATTTGAGAGAATTACAGTTATTTGGATCCAATTAGATCAAATCACTACACAAGGTAGACCATAGATGAATATTAAAAACACCACTAACTAGACTATTAAAATTAGGCAAATTAGAGTCAGTTATGAAGATGGGGAATCATGTGTCATTGACATAAAAGATAGATCAATGACATCCAAGAAATGAAAGGACATGCCCAATTCAAATTAACCAAAATAGAAGAATATATTGAAAGAATAAACTATTAAAATATTCAGAACAAATGAATCATCTTATAACATCATGGATGTTGGAACATTTTCTATCAAGTGGAATTATTTAAAATACATCATCTAGGAGATTGTGTATAATAGTCCATACCCTTAAATTACTAACAAAGGGGACCATGTTAACCAATCAATTAGCTAGCATGTTTCGTTGTAGGAAGGCACCTAACAAGATAAACTTCTCAAAGTTTTCTAAGTTTAAATAGGAATCATAGTTGAGGTCTTACATAGAGCATCCTAGAGAGTTATGTCCTTTAAATATCTTGATGGTTTTCTTTGAATAGTCTTCAATGATAACTTTTTAAAAGAATATTTTCTTACAAACAACATGACTTGATAATTACCAACCACCTCAAAAAATTTGGATTCTTGGACACCTATATTGACGACATGTAGAATAATCATCCTTCCTTTATCATCCCTTGGGATGCTTCACCCTCTTGGCTGACCCAAATTACATTTTCAAAAACCAAATAAATTTATTTCAATCTAGCTAGTATTGGAAGTCCCAACAAATTGGATTGAACTACAAACCATAGGAATACAATAAAAAATAGAGAGAGTCTCATAGATATCCCAAGTCTTCGCTATGTTGATCTCTATCTGAAGATGGGTCTCTTAGGCTTAGAAGAAGATAACTTTGGATCATCTTTAATGTTGTAAATAATAACATCAACTAAAATATACCATGGTTTCTTCTTATCTATAAAAATCCTATTGTTTCATTTTTTTCAAAAATACATTAACCAATATGAAGGTAAGTGTATCACTAGAGCTCAATGAGGAGGGGATGAGAAAACATAGGAATACAATGATCATTAATTTGTTTCAACTCTTTATACTATATCAAGGGTAAAGAGAAAGATCCCATGATTCTCTTGCTAAAATTCCAGGAATAATCACAATGAAATATAATATTATTAATTCTTTCTCAATATTCCCTACACAAGAAATAATGATTATCCATTTACATGTACCTCTTTTCTAGATATTTTCAATGCTGCAAATATTTTTATGGAAAGTTCTACAATTGAAAGAAATTGACTAAAGATGGTTTTGAAGTCCCATAATTTTCATCACTTTAATTAAGTAGGAAAAATAGGAGAGAAGAGGTTGAAACCTAATTTAATCATCTAATTCTCATCTTTAGAATCTAGCCACACCAGATTATACTAAGAATTAGATATATAGAATCCATATTTTTAAAAATATAGAGCAGCTTAGTAGTAGAATTATGAATAGTAGGATTCAACTAGTTGAGATCAATTTTCCAAGGAGGAGAAGAAGAAACACCCCAATAATCCTTTACATATTTCCAAGTGTCCTTATCAAAGTTATTTCAACTACAAAGAAAATATGATAGAATTATAAAGGAATGGATAAAGCCTAGGGTTCCTTTTCGAATTAAGCCAACTCTCACTACCAATCTACCATAAAGAACCCTCCCATAGAAAAGGCTTAAGTTTGATAAATTTGTTCAAAACATGAGATCCTTTAGGTGAGCATTCTAAATTAAGAAGGAACTTTCCTCTTATCGCTACAAATACTTTTTCCTGATAATGTAGGACTATTTAGAGGGGATATTAAGGAATATCTACCTATTTTTAGAGAGAAGGGCTATTTTTTTTTTTAAATTCCTTATATATATTCCTCCTAACCCCTTGATAGAAAAGATAGTATCCCAGTGCATAGGAGAAATGTTCTTCTTTCCTTTGTATCAAATGGAATGTACATTCTTTGGATTAGCTACAATTACACCATCCACATAGAAGGCATATGAAACAGAGAAAGTAGGTAGAATAAAGCACTTTAGAGAGAACCTTTTAGAAGTTGAAGTTTGTTTGCATTGCATAGAAGACCCTCTTTCCATCTTGTAAGATTTTTTGGATACAATTCCAATAGAGAGGACAAAATAGAATTACCAACTCTACCAATTGTTAAGGGCATTCCCAAATAGGGAATAGGGAGGTTGACAATCCAATACTCTAACAATCTTGCAAATCAAACTTGTAAAGAGTGATGAATTTGCATGAAATATATAACACTTTTCTCCAAATTGAGTTTTGGACTAGAAACTAGTGCATAACTTGATGAGATGGAAACCTAGACCTTTTTGATAGCTAACAAAGCATTTCCAATCAAGAGAGTATGATGAAAAAATTATTTATGGGAGTTAACCTGAGGGGAAGATGATAGATTAAGACTTGGAGATAAGCCTCTTGTAACAATTTCTCAATATTCTGCACTAAAATATCAGCTAAAAAAAATAAAAAATAAAGATTTAGAAAAATATAATATATAGATAGATAGATAGAATGCATAGAAAAAATCCTAAAAAACAGTTAACACGCTATTAAAAAGACATCATATACATTGTTTATAACAACATGCCAGCAATGAAGAGTATAAAAAGGCACCATATAACTGACCATAGCCATCACAAACACTTACCCATTGAATAGCAAAACCTTTAAATCATGTTCAGTACAGCAAAATTATTGCTATTTAATGAAAAATTCAACTTCTGCTATTATACTTGATTTAGTTAGATCTATTTATAAAATATTCGACATTCATCATATAATGACCATTTGTTTTATATCCTTTACCGACTATATTCTATATCACATCAATATTAATCTTCCATCATTACTTCAAAACAAAACTAATGATATCTGACGGAATAGTGCCCGAACTTATATTTCAATTCTCTAGTTACATTTATTTAATAAAACAAACAAGATTAATGTAAAAAGATTTAGTTTTCATACGTTAGTAACCAAAAAAAGACATTGGACAAGTCTAGACAGTGGCAAAGCTGAGTAAGCTATTTATTGGAGATAAATCATGCTAGAGAACTAAGCATTTAACATGAGACATAAAAGGATGAATGATCCCTAAGAAAACAAATCATTTCTCTCTGGGTGGGATTGAAATCATTTCTAGTAACAGCAAACTCCGATTCCTGGGCCACATCGTCCAACAAGGCAGCATGTAAACGTATTGGCAGGGCCGCTGTATTGACTACAATCCCCATCACTTTGGCACTCTATAAGACTCTCGCAACCATTGCCAATGCAACCATTGCCATCTCCCTCTGCTATCCCTGAAATGCACATTGCCAATGCAAACATTAACACTAGGCAAAATAATTTCTTTGCCATTTTCTTATATTCTCTAAAAATAAATGTTGGTAGTTCAGCAGCGATAAGGCATCCAATTTAAAGGGCATTGGAAGGCCTTCGCCGGCTCTTTGTAATCGACCAGTCCAAGGATACGAATATGCGTTCCTCGACTTCTACGCCATTCTCTATGTAATCGACCAGTCCAATTCATATGGCAGGACTCAATTGTTTTTAATGGAGAGGCTAATTCTCAGTTCGGCGTTAGTGAGTGGACGTTTGCCGTTTACTTTGGAATCGATGATACGTTGAAATAGTTTATGGAAGATGAGTTTGTAAACCAATGCACCCTCTAAATGGTGCAATTATTAGGAATAATGGAATGCCAGATTTATCCTTGTGTTCAAAATATACATCTTGTTTTCTCCAATATAATAAAATAAATTGAGTCTCTCATTATTTAAATAGCTTTTTCTTAAATTTTTATCAATAGCTAACAATTTTGTACATTATATTGAATAATATATATTTATTTTAAAAGTGGAAGTATAATATTTTTGTCACTTTTTTCTATATATCAAGTAAATTGAATTTCCTTTTCTAAATATGATATGCTTAAATCTTCATAAAAAATGATCAGTTTTTAAACATTACATCAAAAGAAAATTACCCATCGGAATGGAAGAATATACTTTTACTTAGTTTTAATTGCTACTCAGTAAATTAAAATGATGTCACGATTCTTTTGGCTTTCTACTGTACTTGTTAATTTGGAGAGAAGTTATAGATCTAAGAGAAAGTAATTGTGTACATTTGAAATGATCTTGTTCTAACTATTTTCATTTTTTAATTTAGGAAGAAATCTTATTTTCCTTATTTCTTAGATCTATCTTTTTTTCATATAAAAAGATTCAATTTTTAAACAAAATCTAAAAAAGAGTAATTCACTATCATTTTTCTCAATTATTTTTAAAGGATTTGAATACTTCAATAAACAATAGGAAGTTAACCTTTAAAAATATATCTCCCATATATGTGCATATTGAGTGTCTAAATGATTAATAAAGATACAAATTAAGGAAGGATATATGTAATCATATTTCTCCTTATATGCAGGATTGGTGTAAATCAACTCACCTATTTTTCATTAACAATAAAATGAAATTCTCTTATCAATAGATAGAATTATGAACTTTCATTGATTGAGAAACTCTTGCAATAAAGAAAATCTACTTGCTTTCCCTTTGATCTTCTAGTTATTACATTCACACAACTTTTGAAGATGAAGTCTTTTACTCACATCCCATTTATTAGAAATTAATTATCTACATCGAAGTAGTAATTAAGAAGATATTATTTATTGAGTCAACATTCATTTTTCATTGTCACACTATATCATATAAAATTAGAAAATAGAAATATTTAAATAGGCAAAAGCATAAGAAGCATATGTGTTGAAAATCATCATTCTTCATCAAATAGAAAGGAATCAACTAAATCAAAATTAAAAAAATTATAGTTACATTTTAATATTGATATAAAATATATTTTCCATTATAATGTATAGATTCTATTTCATTTACTTTTGTATATCCTATTTCATAACTTTTCAATTACTTTTAATGATTAACTAAAAAAAATATTTTATTTTATTTTTTATTTTTGAATAAAAAGTCAATAGACCTATACTTTATATTAATATATAGAAAATATGTTGATTACATTGGAGACTATTACCAAAAGTATGAAAACAATTTCACAAAAGCATCTTTGCCAACACACAAGCCATAATCGGCTTCTATAGATATGACCATACTAAAGAATTTGATAGAGATGCAACCCACCACAAAACTATCAACCAAGACTATATAGTATTACTCCCAGCATCATGAAATTGGCCATTACAACATTTGATTGTATACTAGATGATAAAATTTCATTTTCTTACAGATGACAACCACGACCAAATATATATATATATATATATATATATATATATATATATATATATATATATATATATATATATATATATATATATATATATATATATATATATATATATATATATATATCTATATATATATCTATATATATACATATATATCTATATATATACATATATATCTATATATATACATATATATATCTATATATCTAGATATATATAGATATCTATATATATATATATATATATATATATATATATATATATATATATATATATATATATATATATATATATATATACAACATTCGAAGTACTTGTAAAGAGCATAACCATATACTAGTGCATATCAAAAAACTAGCAGGGGCCATTTTGAAACCTTCATCTAATGCGAAATTTTACTCATTAAATAATTAGACAAGAAAATAGATATTTGGTAATCATACATCAGGTGAAAATAATTAAGACAAGAAAATGGATTCAATAGTTATTTGGTAATCATACATAAGGTTAAAATAATTAGACAAGAAAATGGATTCAATAGTTATTTGGTAATCGTACATCAGGTGAAAATAATTAGACAAGAAAATGGATTCAGCCTAGGAATAATAAAGGCTTCTCAGTGCCCTAGGGATGAGGAATTATTCTCCAACAAATGTCTTAATCACATGTTCCATGTCCCAATAGTCCCATTTGAATAGTCTCTATAAATGCCTTCTAATAAATAGTCAAGATATAGGGATTTCTCATTGGAAAACTGGGACAAGGATCCTTAGATTGAAAGGCAGATATTCCATGGTTATCATAGATGTTGAAATCACCTGCTACCAAATGCACAAAAGACTTAACACCACCCGAATAAAGAAAAATATTGAGTTGTCATTGAAAAATTGTCCAAAATTTGAGGTTTATAATGATGAGTTCATCTACGTGATAATAATTTTTATGGTACAATTGTGCGTGTTCCCTCGGAGTGACTTCATCCCATAAATATAAATGAAACTTCAACTCATGCAAAATCTAATTCCCAAATCATAAAGTATATCTCATACCCATATGACATGAGGTATCTTAATTAACTATTTATGTGCTAAACTTATTCTTTTGTTACATGCGTACTTACCACATCCCTCATAACTGCTTCATGTTACATCCCTAGGAAAACTATGGCAACTGAGTTGTTCACCTTATATCAGGTAAATAAGTAGTACTATGTACATACCACATCCCTCGAAACTGCTTCATGTTACATCCCTAGGAAAACTATGGCAACTGAGTTGTTCACCATATATCAGGTAAATAAGTAGTACTTAAATCATGTGTGAAAATTTTCCAATATGATCAATTTGCATACAAATGCCACAAGAAGTCCCTCCAAGTTAGATTGAAGTGTCCACTTCACCTTTTAATCAAAAACTCATTTCATAAGACTTTATGACTCATCACTTCCATGCACTGCCCAACAAACTTTGTTACATTATAAAAATGGTCCCATATAGGTTGATTAGACTTGCTACATATTTTCATAATGTTAGTATCGACCAATTTAAACCCCCCTTGAAAGTCTTCTACCTCCTTCATACCAAAACCTTTAGACAATATAGTTTGTCCTAATTATACTATGCTTGACTATCGTGAACTACCCATCCTCAGAGTAGACACCTTTTCCCAGCCCATTCAACTTCCTTTGATAACTATGGTGAAAGGGATAACTTCACTTGTTCCTTAATATCTTGTAACAAGAAATTTGAGTAAAAGAAACATTGCTACTAAGTCAAGTTTACTGCCTCATTTGAAATCCAGTCAACCATTTGGTTAGCCTTTCTATAACAATGACTAACCTTGCATTCATCAAATTGAAGGATTTTCTAGACCTCCCCTAGCACGTATTGAAGTATTTAACTAATTACTTTAAAAAAAAATTAAGGGGTTATAATTTGAGAGTCGCCCTCTATATGTAACTTCTTGATGCCTATTTGAATTACCAATTTAATACCACATAACAAAGCCTTTGCCTCAGTCACATTATTTGTACCATTTACAATCCTTGTTATCACTACTCCTACAATTTTCCCCTTACTATCTCTTTTCACACCCCCAGCTTCAAAATTCCCCAGGTTCCCCTTTGATATACCATCAAAGTTAAATTTCATAATTTTTTATATCAGCATCTCCTATTTCACCTTTTTCCTAATTGAAGATTTTGGTTAATTTTTCACCAATGTCCCCTTGAATGGGATTTTAATTAAATTCCACTCCTTCAACACTTGAGAGTCATCTAATGTGAAGGTAGAGGATAGAAACTCATTTTTTGATATGTACATGTTTATGTTTTTTGAAATGGACCTTTCTATCTTGTCACACGCTTTATGCACTAATAGGTATTGCTTACTAAATATCCTCTTATTTCTCTCCCACCATAGACTTTGGGTCACTACAACAGGTGTAATTCTTGAAATTGTAGAAAAAAAATGGGTCCTTGTGCATTAAAGGCCAACCAACTAGTTATTTCCTTAATGTATTAGGAACAAGGCCACACCATTTAAGTTTATTTAGCACCCACCCTTAGTATTATTGTGAGAAAGGGAAAGATATTATTAGATGATCCATGGTCTCAAATTATCTTCTACATAATACACAATTGAATGTATTTAATATCCTCAGTTTCTCCAACTTGTTAGTAGTCGGAATTTTGTTATGAATTGATAACTACGCAAATTCTCCCACTTTGGGAAGAAAAACATCATGCCAAAAAAATTAAAATTTTCTTCCAAATCTAGTATGCACCCCACCTTTTAGTAAATGATAACCCTTTTTGACATTATACTTCCTATTTTTACTTATGGCCCATATTATTATATCCTACTCATTGGAAATAAAGATATCCCTTTGTCTTAGAATTTGGTTAAATCATTCTTCACATTTTGAAGTATGTGTAGTGATGAAAAGTCTCTCCATTTGGTGTTAAACTAACCCTCAAATAATTTAATGTGAAAATAATATCTAACCTTCCTTCCCCATTATTGTTCCAAAACACTCTTTGAACTAATTGTATATTTGATACTTCCCCAATCGGTGGACAACCATTTTAGGAGTCATCACATAATAGTGCTTTATCTCTTGATTTCACCACCCATGACAAATATGGTAAAATAACATCCCTGATCTTCATTATGAAATTCTCAATAGTATATCCTTTTGGAAGATTATGAATGGTGAATATTCTCTCTGACTGATTCATATCCATGTATTTTGTTGTAATAATTTGTGCCTGTAGAGATGAAGGTTTTTCATAAATTTTTCCATGCTAAGGTTTCACAAAGACTCAGATTTCCTTCTTGCAAACTATGAATACTTGTACCACCTTCCAATTTTGTTTTGGAAATACTATCCCATTATATCAAAAGTGTATTTTTCTTATTATTCATATTTCCCTTCCAATTAGAATCTCTCATACAATTATTCTACAATCAAATCACTCCTTTAGGGGAATGAAGCACTGCTATTACATAGTTCAGGATGGTTCTTATGACTAATTTGATTAATAAAATCTATCCTTCCAATGAAATCCACTAGGCTTTCCAAGATGACATCCTATCTTTTATTACCTGCGAAGTATTACTTGAGTATGATGCCTTGTTACCACCTTGACAAAAGAGAATTCCCAAATACTTACATGGAGTTACTGCCTCTACAAACCCCAGAACTCTTTGTAGATCAATTCTAGTAACCTTATTAATGTTAAATAAAAACACCTTTTATCTGCTAGCATTAAGTTTATGCCCTGAAGCTTAACAATATTCCTTCATGACTCTAGTTTCTTTAATATTACCCCACCCAAATAGTAAATTTTTGTCTATAAATAAATTATGTGTAACACCCAAGTTTGACTTGTAGATTTGGATCCCTTTCTAATGTCCTTCTAGCTATTTCTATTGAATGAGTCTTCTAGGGCCCTCTGCTAAGATTATGAAAAAAAGGGTGACAAGGAATCACCTTGTTTAACTCCTTGTGAGGAAGAGAAAAATCCACAAGGAGCTCCATTAATAAGTACTAAAAAAAATTTCTCCAAGAATGCAATAATGACTCAAATTTTTCCATCTTCCATTCTATAAATAATACTTGAATTAGTAAATCCCAACAAACCCTGTCATATGCCTTCATCATGTCTAACTTGAGGGACATAGAAGGAGTGTAGTCTATCTTAATTGAATATAGAAATTCATGTGCCACTAAGGATCCATCCACTGCTTCCTTCTCCAAAAAAAACCCCCTTGATGAATTTAAATTATAAACATAATTAGTTTTTATAACCTTAATTATATTACCTTAATGAAGATCTTATATATTTTGTTACATAGGGATATTGGTTTAATGTCAAAAAAAGAATTGATCTGAGAACAATTGAGTATGAAAGTTATAAAAAAAAAAAAAATTGTTTTAACATGTGTTTGAGTTCCTTCTTGACTCCCCCACTACATAAAGTATGTCTACCTTGATAAAATCCTAAAACTTTTGGAAGAACAGTAGTGTGAACCCATCTGGATCTAGGGCTTTATCTAGAGCCATGGAATTTTGTTTTCTTTAATCTACTACAATGTGAAAGGACCCATTAATGTTTTATTATCTGCCTAAGAAAATAATCTCAGAATACTATTTAACACTCTTGAACTATCTATATTATCTTGTTGCTCCTTAGATTTTAGTAAGTTTGAGAAAAATGATACTCTTCCTTCTAAATATACTTCTCCACTTTCATAATCTCTCCCTGCTAATTTTTAATTTGAAATATTGATTTTTTTATGTCTTTTAATTTTGTCCTATGAATGAAAAAAACTTTGTATTTATATCTCCTTCTTAAGCCACAACTCACATGACCACGTTGTCGCCAATATATTTCTTCTCTCATGAGAACTTCATCCAATGTTGTACTTAGTTTTTTTTGTTCCTCATACTCCTAAAAATTCAAACCATTTTGTATGATATGACCACTAATTCCTTTCTAGTTGTTGTTGTAGCTTCTTCTTTTCTTCAAGTATGCTCTTAAAACTTGCATTGTTTCTATTATTTAATCTCCACTTTCTTAAACACTAGCCTCTTTGATAACTAAAATGTTATTTAACCTCCCATAAAAGGAACCTCACCCCACCATTGTTTGAGTAAAAACATGAAATCCTTGTCTCTAAACCACATTCTCCCTAATTTTAATAATACCTAGGCTTGAATGAAAATGTATTAGAATGAATATCTAATTCTGCTACAAAATAATTTGACCCTGTAACTGACAAAATTGTGGATTTTCAGCAACCTTTTTCTAATACCCATTAAGGATTAAGGACAAACCTATCAAGTCTTACCCCGATGTGTAAAAGTCCCCTTTCTCTTATTTGACCATGTGACTTTACCATTGGATGGGATATAGTCCAGCAGAGCATTAGCCTCTATGAACTCTTTGAAGGCTTTTGTAACCTTAGGAGATGGGGATGTGCCTCCAACATTATCTTGTATCCCAAGTGTTTCATTAAATCACCCAACACAATGAGTTTATGAGGATAAAAATTTATAAAATATAATATGTGTTCATCCAAAGTCTTTGTTTTCTAATCGTAGAAGATCATCCATACACATTCATCAACAAAAAAAAGAGATCAAAACTTTTAACCTCTACTGTAATCCAAATTGCATTTATTTTTATCAGCTTGATCTAGCATTTCTTATTTTCCATAATACTGTCAACCCTCTAGAAGCACCTATGGAAGGAGAGTGAATGCATGACAATTGATTCTATGACTTAAAAAGTTTCTTTGCATGGTCTGAAGGAAAATTAGTTTCTTGCAACATTACAATATGAGCCCCACCTATCAAAATTTGATTCTTGACAAGGTGAGATTTATTAGGGGCATTAATGCCCCTAAAATTCCATTTTATGATCTTCATTGAGTCTTTAGAGAGAAATTGACCCACATACAAATTGACATTTTTTATAGGATAAGAGCCAAGGAATTATGCTTAGAAAATTTCCTTGGTCCTATATTAAAGTTAGTATAGTTTGGATACCACATCTATCTCCTCGTTGGTTTTCCTACTCTTCAATGGTCTACCCCTTTCTTTCTTAGTATAATGTGCAAATAGAGATTTGAGACATGTTTGATTCTGTTTGAGATATTGATAACCTTTGGAAATTATGATTTTGAATTTCTCTATCACTACCTACTTCCACCTTCTCCCCTCTTGTTTCTTCATCTAACTCTAGAACCATGTCTTCTCCATTAAAGATCTCTATTGCAATCTGATCAATATTTTCCTCTACCACTTGTAATACAATCTTGTCGACTCGTTTATTCCATATATTATTCTTTTAATTTATGCTTTGTCACTTTAATACTCATTAGTCCTAACTCTTGTGAAGATCCATATTCTTATATTCTTAGTAGTTTTTCTATTGATGGGTTATTCATTCCATTAAATTTGTCCAAAACTTAATTATTGCATACTAACTCTCTACTTTCAAACTCCCCAATTAGCTCCTTCTCTAAAACCAAACCGCATATTATCTTGTCCACCAACATACTACTAGTATGTACCCAACCATCTACCTTATTGGACTCCTTTTATCTATCTCCACCATATTGCTATTATCTTCTTTCAGCCCTATCTTTTCATTCTTCCTTTCTACCTCCAGGTTACATTTGTCTCTAAACTTAAAAAATTTATAATTATATTTTTTATATTGATATAATACATGTTTTCTAATATTATGAATATATTCTATTTCATTTACTTTTGTATATGCTATTGGATAATTTTTCAATTACTTTTAATGATTAACTAAACAAATAATCATGAATTTTATTTTTTTTTGGATAAAAGGCCAATAGACCTGTACTTTATAATAATATATAGAAAATATGTTAATTGCATTTGAGACTATTTCCAAAAGTATAAAAAATAACTTCACAAAACTATCTCTTCTGACACAAGCCATAATTGGCTTCAATAGATATGACCATACTAAAGCACCCGATAGAGATGCAACCCACCAGAAAACTATCAACCATGCTACCTAAAGGACTATATAGTATTACTCAGACGACATCATGTAATTAGCCATTACAACATTTGAGAGTATATTAGATGATAAAAAATCATTTTCTTACATGTGACAACCAACGACCAAAAAACTACAATATGACATTCGAAGTACTTGTAAAGCACATAACCATATACTAGGGCATATCAAAAAACTAGCAAGGGAGCTATTTTGAAACCTTCATCTAATGTGACATTTTACTCATTTCTACCCATAATCCTAAAATATTTCATAGCTTCCTCCACCATGACCTCCGCCCCCTTTTCATTTTGCATTGATGATAAATCATTTACCTGCTCCACTCGAGCAATTCTAGGGTGTTGCAAAGGCTGAGAAGAAGAAGCCAATTGTCTGATCCTAACTAACAAGGACATTGATCAAAAAGATTGATTTCATTAGTCATCATCACTAAAAAATGACTTTAGCCAACTCAACCAGCTCCCTTCTAAATATTTTTTGTCCTGGTTTCCCAAACCCAACTTCATGATGTTGTATAGCCTCAGATTTTTTGGTCTATTCTTCAATGGCGAACAAGGAAAAGCCCTATGACCCACACCTTCAAATCTAGCTGATGCAGGAGCATCTCAGGTCCTTGGCAATCCTATGTCACCAAAAATATGGTTTGAAGTTTTTTGTGTTGCTTGGTTCTTGCTTTGACCAAGTTGGTTTGGTGTTTTCTCGCTTTCCTTTGTTTACAAGTGTTGGTCAGTTATCTCTCTAGCTCTAAGTGAATTTCCATGGCACTCGGTGATGCTTATTTGGCGCTTAGTTATCCTTGCTTACCGAGTTGTTTGTTTTGGATTTTAATTGAGGCTGAAACTTGAAATTAATTTTGGTCATGAATTTAATGATGGTATCTATTATTGGGAAGCATGTGGACCTAGATCTGGTCATTCCTTCCGTCGATGGTGGATCTAAAGGCCAAATTGTTCGGTAGCCTCTTGTATATAATGGAGTCTTTGGTTGTAGTTTGAGGTAGACGATTTAAGAAGTTTAGTTAGAAGATAGAACCTAGAAGATTAGATATTATTAGAAGATCCTCACATGTTGGAGGACTTTTGTACTTCATTGTAATATCTAGCCTAAACTGGGAGGGTCTTACAGCCTAGCATGTATGAATCAAATTGAAGATAATATATGAAATATCTCTGCATTCTCTCTCACATTTGTTGTGTTTTTGCTTCCGCATGTTGTTCTGCAAGGTGGATTTGGTTAGGATGTGCCTTTGGCCCCTCTCTATATCCTCCCTTGTGTTAGGTGGTATCAGAGAGAGGTGAGATCTGGATCTAGGTTTGTGAATCTAGGTTTGAGGGTTCCTTCTTGTCAAACCCTAGTTGATTTTTTGTGGGGTATAAGATTGTGATCTGGCCTACAATTGCAAAGGGTTTCAAGATGTTTTGTGCAAGGCAAGATATGGATCCAAGATTGGCAGACATGTTGAGACAACTTGCCACTAGATTGGAAGTTGTTAAAGCAACCCAGAGAAGAGGAAGACATCTTGAAGATGTTAGTGATGATGAAATTGAGGAAGAACAAGGTGATGTAGAACCTACACCTGTGATGGATCAAGGTAAGGAAAGATTATTGAAGGCTTTGAAAAATTTGAAATCTACACCACACTTAAATCCTCTTGAGTATAGTGCAAAATTGGGTTTCTGATGAATTGGTGAACTGGATCACCAAGATGGAAAATTACTTTGAGTATGAAAATGTGCCCGACGAAAAGAAGGTGAAAATTGCAAGCACAAAGTTGAAAAGTCATGCATTTTTGTGGTGGGAACATCTACAGTTGGATAGAAAGAGGAAAGGCAAAGAAATAATAAAGGTATGGAATAAAAATGGTGAATAAATTGAAAGGAAAGTTCTTACCTTGTGATTATTAGATTAACCTAGTTAGGCAAATGCAAAGTTTGAGACAAAAAGATAGCTCGATAAAGGAATATACTGAGGAATTTTATAGATTAGATATTAGATCTGGACATGATGAAGATGATGTGGAAAGAATTGCTAGATACCTGAATGGTTTGAGAGTTTCCATCCAGGAAGAAATTAGTTTGGTCAAATTGGAGAATATTGAAGAGGCTTATCAATTTGCATTGAAAGCTAAGGAGAAATTGAACAAGAGACATGAGCAAAGACAAAGAGGTAGAGGTGGTAGATTTCCTAGAGGAAGAGGTAGATCTCATGGTGAAAATAGTAGATCTGAACCTGAAAAGACAACTCTGGATAAAGGCAAGACCAAGTGGAAAGGTAAAAGTTCATCTAGACTAACTACCGAGGTGGTTATAATAGAGGTGGTTTCGGAGGAACTTGTTAAATTGTGGAGAAGGACATAGATCATTTGAGTGCACACACACAAGTAAGAATATTGGTAAAAATATAAAATGCCTTGTTGCAAGAAGAGTCACCGAATAAACTTGAGAAGGAAAATAACTTGATGATAAGAACAACACTTTCAAGTGAAAGAAATAAGGAAGATCCGATAAGGAAAAGTTTGTTCAAGACTAGATGTAGAGTTTCTGATGAATTTTGGAAGGTAATCATTGACAGTGGTAGCTCGAAGAATCTAGCATCTGAGGAAATGGTTTACAAATTTGTAGTTGAAATGGTTGGAACATCTGATGCCCTATCATATTTCATGGATCACAAATGACCATACACTCTTTGTAAGTGAACAATGTTGTGTGAATTTGAAAATTGGAAAGTACTATGATAAGGTGTTATGTGATATCATGCCTATGGATGTTGTCATATTTTGTTGGGTAGACCTTGGCAATATGATAGACATGTCTATATATAATGGGAGATTGCATAAATATACTATTTGGGCTTATGGAATAAGACAAATTTTGTTACCTTTGATTGAAGAACCTGTTAGTAATGTTTGCACATTTGTGAAAGTTTTATAGATGGAAGGAAGAAATTTTTTTAAGGATTTAAAGAAGAATGATGTATGTTTTGTTGTGATTCCTAACAAACTAAGTAAGAAAATAGAGGATAGTGTCCCTGAGGAGATTGATAAGTTACTCCACCGAGTACAGTGAAATTATTTTTAATAATGTACCTGATGGTTTTCCACCGGAGAGGAGCATTGATCATGTCATCTCTTGTTTTCAAAACAATTAAAATTAATAATGTTTAACAAGGCTAGCATGGTCAAAAAGTAAAGTTTTAGGAAAAGGGGTTAATATTTGGAAACCCATGGATTAATAAATGTTGGGGTTATGCCCTCTTTAAAGGGGTTTGGAGGCATTTTGGGCTCATTCTAGAACTTGATTTTTGCTCATTTCTTTGTTGTTCTTCATAGGCTGCCAAACCTATGGAGAAGGAGACCCAAAGATGGGAGCTTTTAGGTTTCCAAGAAGGCTAAGGATGGGAGTTTAAGGCCATTCCATGTGCAAGCTCGTTCAGAGCTTTCCCTTTGTGCTGAACAGTGCATATTTGTGAGTTTTCGGGTATGTTTTGTAAGAGTTTGGTGTTTCCCAGTTGAGCTTTTCATATTATAGAGGTTAATATATGCCTTGGGTCATGATTCTATAGCTGTGTTATATTTTTAGTGTTTTATGGTGTTTTCTAGGCTATTTTGTGTTGTTTTTGGAGCCTGATGAGCATTGTAATGTGTTCTCCATTTTGGAGCTATTGTGTAAACTCTTTTCAGATCTAGAAGTGTGATTTTTTGGGCCGTTATGCTGGAAAAATTTCAGTAAAAATTTCTATTTTCAGATTTATTAATAATATGTGAAGTTGTGAAGTTCTTGGCACTAATTCGGGCATACCCAATTTGGGTATTTTGAGAAATTGCACAATCTTTTGAAGTGTTGATTGTTTGATTTAAGAATCTGATTAGAGACTTTAAATATGATAAAAAAATATGAAAGGGGAAATTTCAGTGGTATCAGAGCTATGATCTTGCTAACCTAAGGCTTTGTAGAAGTTTGCATGTAACTAAGTGAAAGAGAAAAGAGATATTTGCAGTGAGAAAAGAATAAAAAAATTTTGATCAAACCTCCAGTAGGAAATAAAAGTATAAAATACAAGCAAGGAACAAGTATGGCTGACCTGGATGAGATGGAAAAAAAATTCTTCCAGGACATCCACAACACTCAAAAGCAAACAGTGGATAGTTTGGTAGAAACTAGAGAGGCTTTGCAGTTATTGACAGAAAAACTCCAAGGAGTTGTATCTACTAAAGAGAGTGAGAACTTAAGAGGAGCCAAGAAATTTGAAACCCACACACTCTACATCAACAAAAACTATTTTCTTACCTGTAGATGAGCCACCGAGAGAAAATCCATCTCTTACTGCTATGGAAAGAGGTTGTAGGTAACTTGATTGCATTGAGGGCTACTTACAATGGCTTAGATGATGACTTTCACAGTTCGGTGCCTTTCAGAGAATATGTGGATATGATGAACACTTTGACACCCAAGAAAGAGTATAGGAGGGAGTAGGAAATAGGTGGAAGAGAACTCAAAAATAAAATAAGAAAGTTTACAACACCTACTTTGATGGAACAAATAAAATTTCTGCTAGAGCATGGCTACAAAAATTACAAACCTTCTTCACACTTAACCCCATGAAGGAGAGTGAAGCAATTATTTGGTAATCCTACACCAAGTAAAAATAATTAGACAAGAAAATGGATTCAACCTGGGAATAATAAAGCCTTCTTGATGCCCTAGGGATGAGGAATTACTCTCCAACAACTATCTTAATCACATGTTCCACGTCCCAAAAGTCTCATTTGAATACTTTCTATAAATTCCTTCTAATAAATGGTCATGATATAGGGATTTCTCATTGACAAACTGGGACAAGGATCCTTAGATTAAAAGGCCAATATTCCATGGTTATCATAGATGTTGAAATCACATCTTACCAAATGCATAGAAGACTTAAAACCACCCCACTGAAGAAAAATGTTGAGTTGCCTTTGAAAACTTTCCCCAAATTTGAGGTTTATAAAGATGAGGTCATCTATTGTGATAATAATTTTTATGATACAATTGTGCGTGTTACCTTAGAGTGACTTCATCCCATAAATATGAATGAAACTTCACCTCATGCCAAATCTAATTCCTAAATCATAAACTATATCTCATACCCATATGACATGAGGTATCTTAATTAACTATTCAAGTGCTAAACTTATTCTTTCACTACATGTGTACTTACCACATCCCTCATAACTCCTTCATGTCACATCCCTACCAAAACTATTTCCACCAATTTTTTCACCTTATATCAAGTAAATAAGTAGTACCATAAATCATGTGTGAAAAAATTCTAATGTGATCAATTTTCACACACATACCATAAGAAGTCCCTCCAAGCTAGATTAAAATGCCCACTTCACCTTTCAATCAAAAAAGCATTACATAAAACCTTGTGACTCATCAACTTTCATGCATTTCCCAAGAAACTCTCTTACATTAAAAGAATGCTTCCATATAGGTTGATTAGACTTGCCACATATTTTCATAAGGTTAGTATTGACCAATTTAAATCCCCCTTGAAATTCTTCTACCTCCTTCATACCAAAACCTTTAGACAATATAGTTTGTCCTGACTATAGTATGCTTGACTATCATGAACTAACCATACTTAGATTAAACACCTTTTCCCAGCCCATTTAATTTCCTTTGATAACTATGGTGAAAGGGATAAGTTCACTTTTTCCTTAATATTTTGTAACAAGGAATTTGATTCAAGGAAACATTGCCACTAAGTCAATTTTACTGCCTCATTTGAAAGCCATTCAACCAATTTGTTAGCCTTTCTATAACAATGACTAACCTTGTATCCATTAGATTGAATAAGGAGTTTCTAGACCTCCCCTATGACGTATTGAAGTATTTAACTAATGTTTATTTTTTTAAATTAAGGCTAGGATTATAATTTGAGTCACCCTCGATATGTAACTTCTTCATGCCTATTTGAATTGCCAATTTAAAACCACATAACAAGGCCCTTGCCTCAACCACATTATTTGTACCATTTTACAATCCTTGTTATCACTACTCCTACAATTTTCCCCTTACTATCTCTGATCACACCACCATCTCGAGACTTCCCTGAGTTCCCCTTTGATGCACCATCAAACTTAAATCTTATAATTTTTTCCCTCAGCATCTCCTATTTCACCTTTTCCTAATTGAATATTTTAGTTAGTTTTTCATGAATGTACCCTTGAATGGGATTTTAATTAAATTTCACTCATTCAACATTTGCGAGTCATCTAATGTGAAGGTAGACAATAGAGACTTATTTTTTGATACATATGTATGTTTATGTTTTTTGAACATGGACCTTTCTATATTCTCGCACATGTTGTCCACTAATAGGTATTGCTTACTAAATATCCTCTTATTTCTCTCCCACCATAGACTCTGCATCACTACAACAAGCGTAATTCTTAAAATTATATAAAAAAAATGGGTCCTTTTATAGTAAAGGCCAACCAACTAGTTGTTCTCTTAATGTATTAGGATCAAGGCCACACCATTTAAGTTTATTTAGCACCCACCTTTAATATTTTTGTGAGAAACAAAAATACATTATTAGGTGATCCATGGTCTCAAATTATCTTCTACATAACACATAATTGAATGTATTTAATATCCCCAATTTCTCCAACCTGTTACTAGCCATAATTTGTTTATGAATTGATAACTAAGGGGTTCTAGGAACATTCAAAACTAACCTAACCCTAAGGACTATATGGAAAAGTATTGTCAAAGGGAACATAACTTTATCCATAACTCTAGTTCTATTATACTAGGTCAAAAAACTATTTAGCTCTATGTCTATTAGGGTAGGAGATAGAATAATAGTGTCAAACACCTCCCTAATATCATCCCCACTTATGGAAAGAAACACCTTTCATTTGATGTCCCTAATTACCCCTGGTTACTAGATCATATTTATCAGCATTTGTCTCAAAAGGGTCCACATCCACGTATACATTCAGAATAACCAACTTGCCAAGGTTAAATTGCCAAATATTTGACTTAGGGTTAGGGAGATTAGGCTGACCATAATATTGTCTAAGAAAATATAACCCTAATACTAGGAGATGAGCATTTACTGCATTTCCAATTATATGATACAACCCCTCATCAATTTTCTTCCACCTGACTAACTTAGTGCTTGATATTCTATTATTTATAGAGGGATTTAATTGGTCTAAGAAATTATCATAAAGGTTTCTTTAGAGATAATTTATCTTTCTTGAATTCTCTCAAGCCTATGGCATTTTGGAAATGAGGACTTGCAACTAAAACTTTAGAAACTAGGGCTTTCGACCACCACAAAAAAGAATAGAAAAACCCTTTCTAGAATACAAAAATACAAAACCCTAATGAATCCTCTTTACTAAACAAAGGAAAACCCCATGAAAAACTTGCAGAAAATAATTTAGAAACACCAAAATGAACTCACGAGAATAGGAACAACTTACCAATTTTTGCATAATTTTTCACTTAATTTCTCCAGCAAAAAACTTATTCAGATCACCAACTAGTCACAGAGCACTTGCCAATTCCTGAAGAAAGAAGAATGAAGCAAAAAACCTAGCTCAACAATCCTTTATGCTCATTAAATATATTCATGTCTTCTATTAAATTCAGATGACAAAATAAATGGATCACAAAATACAACTTTTTCAAATTCAAATTACAACCACCAATCTTCATCTACCCTACTCCATCAAATGGCAACAAGAGGTCCAACTACCTTTGACTTACAACATGTGACCTTGGACTAATAATGGTTTAGTAGAAAAGCACCGCGATAGGAAAATATACATGGAATCAACCTGACCCACCATCCTTTGTTCTTTGTCGAGGAATGATAGATGTCAACATCGTTTGATCCCACGGTGGATATCAATTGAGTATCTATGTTTACAGGATCACAAAAATCATTGATCTCTGCAGGAAAATAATTGGTGCAAAAGATCAAAGAATACTAATTATCAAGCAAATTTATGCTGAAAATAAAATATCTCTATTTATTTTACCCATATGCTAAAAGATTAGCACTTTAGTTTCATGACATTTTAATCTTCTATATAATTGACAACTTTATCATAAAACTCCTTGTTTGTAAAAACCAACCAATTAATTTTTGCCACTTGTCACATGATTTGGTCCCACTTCATAATCAATTGTTGTTCCAGGAAATGTGGCACAATCTCATGGTCCCGTAGTAAATAACCATTGGTCACTTTTGATCATGGGAATGCTCCAACTATTGATCATGTTTAGTCTTTAATCTCCCAACAGTGCCAAAGGAACATATTTTTTGTGTAACTATTCTGATAAAATGATGAAAGGAAAAGAAAACACAAAGATAGAAAAGATGACAGAAGCTACCGATGGAACAAAGACTACAAAGGAAAAGGTAATAAATCTTGTTACATTTCTAAAAAAGAAACTGACACGAATCTAGTGATGATTTTGAAATTGAGGTAGTCTATGTTGCAATGAAAGATGAATCTGATGAGGATGAGAAAATTGCATTGATATCCTATGTGAACAAGAATGATAAATGGATTATTAACAATGGTTGTTCACATCACATGACTGGTGACAAAAATAAGTTTGAGACCTTACATCATTATAGAGGTAAAAGTGTAAAATTTGGTAATGATGCACCATGTCCTATTAGAGGAAAAGGTTTGATTAAACTGACTAATAAGATATCTTGTGAAAATGCATATTGGGTTGAAGGACTTAATTATAATCTATTAAGTGTTGCTCAGCTTAACAATACTAGTTACCGAGTGGAATTTCATCACAAGCAAGCTAAAATATTTAATGCTACTAGAGAACTGATTAGAAGTGGAGATCAGACTAGAGGTAATTTGTTCTATCTTGACCTATCTAAAGAAACATGTTTAATTGCACAACTTGATGATATTTGGTTATGGCATAAAAGGCTGTGTCATGTTAACTTTGACAATCTAGTAGAGATAAGTAAGAACAAAAAGGTAAGAGGTCTACCTAGATTGAAGAAACCTAAGAATGTGATGTGCAAGGAATGCCAGTTAGGAAAAATGACAAAGTCAAGTTTTAAGAGAAAATCCTTTACTTCTGAAAACATTTTAGATTTGGTTCATACTGACCTTTGTGGACCTATGGCTGTACAAAGTTACTATGGTGCTAGATACTTTATCTTATTTGTTGATGATCATACTAGGATGATGCATGTGATGTTTCTAAAAGAAAAATCTGAAGCTTTTCAATTCTTTAAGTGGTATTTGGCTAAGGTTGAGAAGGAGACAAGTAGGAACTTGAAATGTCTTAGATCTAACCAAGGTGGAGAATTTACATCAAATGAATTTAATCTATTTTGCAATGATAGAGGAATTAAAAGACAGATGTCTACACCTAGAACACCTCCACAGAATGGTATAGCAGAAAGGAAAAACAAATCTATCTTGGATTGTGCAAGGACATTATTGATTGAAAAGAATGTGGCATAGAAATACTAGAAAGAAACAATAAGCACTGTTGTCTACACTCTTAATTAGGTACAGATCAAGAAAGGTACAAATCTGACACCCTATGAATTATGCCATGGGCATGCACCGAGTGTTAAATACTTTAGAATCTTTGGAAGTAAGTGTTATATATTAAAAGACACTAGGAATGGAAAGTTTGATGCTAAGAGTGATGAAGGCATATTCCTAGGGTACTCCACAAAAAGTAAAGCTTATAAGTGTTTGAACTCTAACACTAACAAAATTGTGGAAAGTGTGAATGTCAAAATTGATGAGTATGGAGAAATAAATGAAGTTGATAGTAAAAGAGAACCAGAAGATTATAGATCTTTTGTGTACATTGAGGAAGAAGAAGAGGCAAGTAATAGACTTGCACCTGATGCTGAGTCTCAGGTAAGCAATGCCGAGCGACAGATAGATGTTGTTGAGCATCAGGAAACCAGTGCTGAGAGAGAACAAGAACATGCCATGCTAAAAGAAAATGCTGTTGAATATCAGGAAGAGGTTGTCGAGCATTCTGAAGTTGAATCTATTAATCTTACTGAGGAACATGATGAAATAGAGGAGAAAATAACTTAACCTTTTTTGGCAAAATATGTAAGAAGACATCACAAGCCTGAATAGATAATTGGAGACAAAAATACTAGAATTCAGACTAGAATTAAGGTTAAGGATCCAACATGCCTACTATGTGAATTTGAACCCAAGTCAACTAGAGAGGCATTGGAGAATGAAGACTAGATACAAGCAATGAATGAAGAGATTGACCAGATTGAGAAGAATGATACTTGGACTCCGGTGCTGAGACCTGAAAACAAAAATGTAATAGGAGCAAAGTGGGTGTTTCGGAATAAGATGAATGAAAATGGTGAAATCACTAGGAACAAAGCTAGGCTAGTATGCAAAGGCTACGCACAAGAAGAAGGAATAGATTATGGGGAGACATTTGCCACTATAGCTAGATTGGAAGGAGTAAGAACTCTGCTTGCATATGCTACTTATAAAGATTTCAAGGTATATCAAATGGATGTCTAGTCTGCATTTTTGAATGGTATACTAGAAGAAGAAGTTTACATAGAACAACCAGAAGGTTTTATTGATCCAAATAGAAGACACATGGTGTGCAAACTAAACAAAGCATTTATGGATTGAAGCAAGCTCCCAGAGCATGGTATGAGAGGTTGCACAACTACTTGATATAGATTGGATTCTCAAGAACAAATGACACAAGCAATCTGTACATGAAGGATGAAGAAGGTAAAGGTATCTTGTTGGAAAAAAATTTTGTGGATGACATTATTTTTGGTGGACAAGATGTTGGAAATATAAATGGGAAAGTAATACTGAGAGGGGGGGGTGAATTAGATATTACCTACTTTTATCCTTTGATCTGATAAAAATTTTATGCATAACATAAATTAAACTTGATCATAGTAAGCAACAAAACATATAAAGCAGCATGCATGAAATTACTCATAACACCAAGATTTTGGTAACCCAAAAACCCTTGAAAGGTAAAATTGGGGTGGGGATGACACCCACAAATCTTCACTACTATAGTAATAAGTTTTTCCTGTTAAGGCTTATAAAATGTGATCAAATCATGATCTACCCTGTGAAAGGTCTGCTTGGTTAAAAGCAAAAAATACTGTATAGTCTACCTTGTTAAAGGATTTATAAACTTACAATAAAGTAAGCACTCGGTAAAGAGATTTAAAAAAAGTCTACTAAGACTACTCGATTAAGAGATTTACCCTAATACATTGGTCAAAATGTCTCAGTACCTGATCTTTTAGTTTGCACTAGTATGCAGATTACAGATCTCCTATTTTCTTTATATTCTGATCTCTCCTATCTGATCTTTCTTGATTCTGCCCTTTCACTGCTTAGCTTGGCCACTGAACTCTGTCCGAATACTTCACTATTCTGAATATACTTCTTTGATCATTTGATCATACTGATTCAATCTTATCTCTTTGATTCACACACTTATCTCTGATCTAGATCTTGCCCTTATATAACAACAAAAACATTTTACCATTTCAAGATCTACGGATCAGATTTATTTCTATTGTTGCCTTAACTATACAATTTTTTGATTGGCTCTAGGTTTTACATAGGGATCAATGATAACAATATGGATGCATAATTACCTTCATAATTACCTCAATAGACAAAATACAAAACATTATTATCACCAAAAATAGTTTACCTCGATCATTGTGCCATTCCAAACTTGTATGTCAATTCTGGCTAACTCAGCAAAAGTTATTCGTGGCACTCAGCATAAACTGTACTTGGCATCGGTTGAACTTTTCTATCACTTGGTAACCATTGATATATGTAACTCGACAATAACTATACTCTCAACATATTACAAACATATAGTGACCATGACTTTACTTGGCAGTACTACTGCTCGGTAAGTATATAATACAAAACTCAGCCTTTACAAAATGACTCAGTCGTAGTGATGACCAACCATCATTGCCTAGGTAAATGACTAAGTGTGAAACACTAATGGTCAACAAAAACTATAGGGATCTACAATCTCCCCCTTTGACATTAGTGGCAAAAACACTTTGTCATGACATTGATATACACAATTTACAAAAATATGTTTGTACTAGCCTAATACTGCCCCTGAGATATGTATGTATATATATATATATACATACATTCAAAATTTATTACCTATCCCTATTCTACCATTGTCCTGACTCGTGTCATGATGATTCCCCCTTGTTTTTGACATGACTAATCTCTTCATTAGTGGGTAGTTCACAAATTTTCTCTAGAAAAGGTTTATGCAGCATCATGATCATGTAGAGTGCATCGGTCCAAGCAGTTGAAGCAAGGTTCAAAACTTCTATCTACACTTCTAAATCAGTAGCTAAACTAATAAGGCTCTCGGCTGTGGACAGATGTGGATCACTCTGGATCAATGTTTCAGCCTTTGCTAATTTTCTCTGTATAGCCTCTAGATGCGGTGTTAACATAGTTTGAATAGAGAGTAGGTGAGAACAAATCTTGCCATCATTAGCCATTAACTCGGCTAACTTACCTTGTGTCTGCATAATTTTCACATAATGTCTGGCACTAGTGTCAGCATCCAAGGTCAGGGACTGACTTTTAGCTTTGATTTCTTACTTGAGAGTCTCAAGTAATTGTTGATTTTCCTTTGTGAACAATTCAACATTACATATCTTGGCCAATAGAAACTATCCATTCACAACTAATCCCTCGGTCTCCTTTACCAATTTGGATAGCTCAACCTATTTTACTGCTATCTTGGCAAATATCTTGTTTAGCATTTTGGTCTCAAACCTTCTTTATGACCATTCAAATAACTTATCACTAGCATAGGTACCTTCATTATTTACTTTTTGAACAATGTGTACAAGTTGTTCCAATATGGGAATAGAACTATTTACATCTGATAAGTCATATACTTCATTAAATATATCTTTAATTCATGAAGAACCTATTTTTGCTGATGCTCTCTTCGAAGTTCTGCTTGCCTGCTCTTTCTTGTCAACAAATCTTTCATTATCTGCAGTTGCTCATAGGAAAGATTATCTGTATCCCATTTAGGAATAACAATTTCTTCATCAATTTCTTTAAATATTATCTTTCTCCTTTTGTCCTCTTGGTGGAGTGCTTCCACTTGGCATCTGTACAACAGCTTTTATTGCCTCTTGTTCCTTTGGTTCCTATTCTTCAATGAGCTTTCCTTTTATGTTTTCTTCTCCTTTCTCCTTCTCCTCGGCATGAGGGCTAACATCTTGTTTATCTAATTTGCTTCCTTGTTATTTTGTGTTGTGTTCTTCCTTAGGAGGACTTTGAATGTTGTATGCTGCTTTAACTTCTTCCTCAATAGATTGAGTTAGTGATACCGACTTAATGGGTTCCTCGGTAGGACTTGTATCGACTAACTGATCAATAGTAGCAACTCCAGGTAGAGTAGGATTATCATCAGCATATTGTGTGCTCATAATGGTGGGATAATCCATGACTTTCAATAGTACAATGTTTCTACCGGGCAGGGGTGTGTCAGTTGCTTTCATGTTTGTTAAATCATCCTCAGTTAAGAATGAATTCTTAATAGGACTCTCCTTCGGTATGTCAACAATGTGAACCTCATATGTATCATGTGATTTCACTTCCTTAGGAGTATTAGTCTCCATTTTATTTTTCTTGATGTTAGGTTCAACAACTATTGAAGTGGTAGCATCTTTTCCTTCATCATTTTCTTCATCCTTTTCTTCATCAGGAGCGGGTATCAAACCATACAATACCTTCCAAATTCTTAAAATTTTTTGGACAACATCTTCAACCTTGTGTTGAAGAATGTGATAGGCTCTAATTTTAGGATCAAACTTGCCTCTATATTTCTCAATTGTCTGTTTGATGTCTGCAGGGGTGAGAGTGGATTCAACTTGTGCTAGAGTACTCTCCCTAATTTCCTTCTTTGTTTGCAGAGCATACTCCCATTTCTGTGCGACCCTGTTGCATAATTCCTTTGGAATTCTATTTTCAATCTCAATTGGCAACATCTTGAAAATGCATAACATTTCAAGAATAGCATCCTCAAATTTCTCTTTATCTCCAATACTCATTTTTCCAAACTTTAATCTTTTTACCTCATCTACTGCTATTGTTTTAGTAAGCTTAAGGCATAACTCATCAATAGTGAGTTGATGTGTACCTTGTTGTGTAGCTTTCCCCTTTATTGCTTCATCACTTTCTGTTTCTTCATCATCTTCTGTTAGAACAAGTTTCCTTCTCGGCTTCTTCATAACCTTGGTTGGCACTACCTTCGGTTGAGAAGATTTTTGCTTGGTAGATGTAGGAGTCTTCTTTGGAGTCTCGGTAGTAGCTCTTCTAGTTCAAGGCCTTAGTGATGGTGTCACTAACACTTTTCATTTCAACACTCTTCTCTTTGGTGGGGACTCAGCAATTACTGGTTTCTTCTCTTCTTCTTCTTGTTTCTCACTACTACTAGTTGCACTCAATTCATCTTCTCCCAATCCTTGGGTTAACTCCAATGGTGCATCCTTCTCAAATTCTTTAACATATTCTTCCAAATTTCTCACTATTTTCTTTCTTTTCCTTTTAGTGGTGGCAGCCAATAATCCCAAAGAAATCTTGGATTTGGCCTCTTCAAATGTTCCAAAGTAGGGTGCCTTTGTATCAATTTCCTCAGCTAAGAGGGTTGTGACTGCTATAGTAGCTTCATTTATGTTGAGTTCATAGGGTAATGACATTAACCATGAAACCCTAGGTAGGACTGCTTGTGCATAGGTAAAGTTTGTGTCTACCATAAAACATATATCTTTGTTGTACTTCTCAATTAAAGACACAGGGATTCTAGTCCTATTCCTCATCTTCTTCTTAAACTCAATGAAATAATTATCCATAATTCCTTCAAAATCATCACCAATCTAGTCTATAAAATCATTAATTTGAACTATGATGGGCTTCTTCTTATCCCATGTGACATCACCATGTGTAGGAAAACACTTCTTAACATAAAAGAATATATAGATCAATAGGGAACCGAACTTACACATAGAGTTCTTCACCATCTGGATGGACCTCAAATTCTCAGCAAGTTGAGTCAGCTGGAGCTCGACAAGTTCATATGTGTGCCCTTTCTTAATAATCTTCCATGTCTGGTCCACTTCCATACAGGGACGTTGTCCAACCGACTAGATTGATAAAACTTGTGCGAGATGAGCTTAACAGCGAAGTCAATTTTTGGATTGGTAATGGTGGAAATTTTCATGCCATGTTTGTTCCAAATTGCCTAGGTGTTTTCTTGAATATCCTCTTTTCCTGCACATTTCATCATTCTCTTCCCATCAATTGTAGGGTAACCAGTGACCTTGTGTATCATTTCCTTTGTGATCTTCATCGGTCCGTCTTCCAACCATAACTGCATGTTGTGTACTCGACCCAAAATGATCTTGATCCATTCCACTTTGAAATTTTGTGGGAAATTTAGGGTATGCACTAACCCTTGATCGACAACAACCTTATGTTCTGGCTTCAGTACTCCGTTGACACATAATTTATCATATGCTTCCCTAATCTCATAATCACCAATTTCTCCAATTTTGCACATATAGCAAGACCTAACATCGTTCATCAATAACACATTCTCCAGAATAGATGATAGGGCTCCGTTCAAATCTCCTCTAACAGCACTTTCTGACATTGTCTTGAATACACTCGGCTTGCAAACTTTGTTTCTTACAAGTTGCACATTGAAAACTTCTATTCCTTATTTCTTGACTGGTGCGGATGACGATGATTCCATTTTAAACTATAATTTTTGAAAAAGAAAATATTTGCTCGGTAAGGTACCTTTTTGTCAATAACCCTGTAGATGAATTTTACCAACGGCACGCTGAGAGAATTCAGAATCACTTTGTTTAATCTAGTTGCTCAATCTCTAAATCACTCTCTAAAATCTCAAATAGCCTGGTGAAATGAAATTAATGGCAACTTTCCGCTTTATAGAATCTGAAAAAATAGGATTAGGGTCTCATAAATGCTCCGTACAGATTTAGGTAGATTATAGCTATCTCAGCAAACTCACAAGCTCGGTCAATATAACCGTTGTGATATAGCTCGACGTACATAGCATTTCGGCCATAGCAGGTGCTCAGCATACATTGATAGCTCAGTCATTGACACTGATGCTCGGCATCAAAAGTGAAATTTTTTATTTTGCTCACATATGTCCTAGTGCATCTTTATCTATGCTAATGTGGACTTTTGCTCGATTCTATGTTAGGAACTGATGAAAGATAAGGCTTTGCAAGACTCAGTTTCGAACATACCTTTCAACCTTAATTAGAAGAAGTGTGATCACCTGATCCATTGGATTGGGTGATCGCCGATGTGCTAGCTTTGCTTGAGTTTTCTTGTTCTTTCTTCCTCCATGTCTTTTTAATCTGACTCTTCAATTTCTCATGAATACCTCCATTCTAATTTTCATTTCTCAGCATAGGTGATCTGCAATCTTTCTTTAAATGACCAACCTTGTTGCATTTGTAACAAACCATGCTTCCATTCATCCAACTTTTAGATTTACCTCTAAAGTGAGTCTTCATGCAATTTGCTCCGATGTGTCCATACTTACCATAATAATGGCAATTATACTAGGTGTTGTAATCCCAATTGTAATAGTTGTGCTTTGTGACTGGCTTTGTTTTCTCATTTGATGACCACCTTGGTCTTGATCTGCATTCAAATGCTTTATGCCCATATTTTTGACAATTGAAACAATTTCCTTGAAACTTGGGTGAGGTGGATAAATTACTAGCTTTGAATCTACATTCATGTGCTTGATGTCCATGCTTCTTGTAGTTAAAACAATGCCCATTAAAATTAGGCTTAGAATCAGACTTACCATGTTTTCTTCTGCATATGTTGGCTGTATGTCCTAGTTTTCCATAGTGATGACATGTGGGTTTGGTGTTCTTTGGTTTAGCCATCTTCTGTTCTCCATTCATTGATGATTCTCCTTCTTCAGTAGATGAATGTTCATTCAGTCCAAGTCCTGATCTATCACTTGATCTTCTAGGTGATCTTAACAGCTCTTCAAAATATTTTTCAGCTTCATTGGGTTTGTTCATCCTTTCATTGATCTCTTTTTCAATTCTTAGATCATGTTTCAACTGATCATTCTCAGATCTTAGTTGATTGATTTCCATATCTTTTCTGCCCAATTCCTGATTAACCATCAGTAGCTGATTTACCATGTCTAGTTGATTATTATTCAATCTTTGCATGTCACTTGTTCTTTCATCTAGTCTGATTGTAATTTGTCTTTTGTCTTCCTCAGCCATTGTCTTGTCATCTTCAACTTTCTTTTTATGTTCCACTAATTCACAAAGTTTGATAGATTGAATTTCTTGTTCTCTCCTTAGAGTTCTGATATCATCATTTAGTATGGTATTTTTCTCCAATAGTTCTTTTATAGCTTTATCACTCTCGACAGAGTTACCATTGTCAAATAGTCCAGAGATGTCTTCCTCTTTGTACTGTGGCTCATTCTGTTGGATCGCAATCTCTCTTCTCTTGCTCAAGGATTTCTTCAATTCTCCTCTGGCTGCTTCTAGTTGCTACAATGCCAGTGTACTTCAATCTTTTGATTCTCTATGATCTTCCCAATTTATAAGCTTCCATTTTAAGATCTTTTTCCTCAATTGGTTAGACTTCCTTAAGAGAAACCTTCCTACTCTGCTACTAATTGTTGGAAATATAAGTGGGAAAGTAATACTGAGAAAGGGGGTGAATTAGATATTACCTACTTTTATCCTTTGATCTAATAAAACTTTTATGCATAACATAAATAAAACTTGATCATAGTAAGAAACAAAACATATAAAGTAGCATGCATGAAATTACTCATAACACCAAGATTTTGGTAACCTAGAAACCCTTGAAAGGTAAAGCTGGGGTGGGGATGACACCCACAAATCTTCACTACTATAGTAATAAGTTTTTCCTATTAAGGCTTGCAAAATGTGATCAAATCATGATCTACCCTATGAAAGGTCTGCTTGGTTAAAAGCAAAAAGACTGTATAGTCTACCTTGTTAAAGGATTTATAAACTTACAATAAAGTAAGCACTCGGTAAAGAGATTTACAAAAAGTCTGCCAAGACTACTCGGTTAAGAGATTTACCCTGATACACTGGTCAAAATGTCTCAGTACCTGATCTTTCAGTTTTCACTAGTATGCGGATTATAGATCTCCTCTTTTCTTTATATTCTGATCTCTCCTATCTGATCTTTCTTGATTCTGCCCTTTCACTGCTTAGCTCGGCCATTGAACTCTGTCTGAATACTTTGCTATTCTAAATATACTTCTCTGATTATTTTCTCATACTGATTCAATCTTATCTCTCTGATTCACACACTTATCTCTAATCTAGATCTTGCCCTTATATAACAACAAAAATGTTTTACCGTTTCAAGATCTACAGATCAAATTTATTTCTATTGCCACCTTAACTATACAATTTTTTGATTGGCTCTAGGTTTTACATAGGGATCAATGATAACAATATGGATGCATAATTACCTCTGTAATTAGCTCAATAGACAAAATACAAAACATTATTATCACCAAAAATATTTTACCTCTATCATTGTGCCATTCCAAACTTGTATGTCAATTCTGGCTAACTTAGCAAAAGTTATTCCTAGCACTTGGCATAAATTGTACTTGACATCAGTTGAACTTTTCTATCACTTGATAGCCATTGATATATGTAACTTGGCAATAACTATACTCTTGGCATATTACAAACATATAGTGACCACAACTTTACTCAGCAGTACTACTGCTCGATAAGTATATAATACAAAACTTGGCCTTTACAAAATGACTCGATCGCAGTGATGACCGACCATCATTGCCTAGGTAAATGACTAAGTGTGAAACACTAATGCTCAACAAAACTATAGGGATCTACACAAGATGCATTATGTAAAAGTTTTTCAAATGAAATGAAAACTGAATTTGAAATGAGCAGGTTTGGTGAGATCAAATTCTTTGTTGGTTTACAAGTATATCAGAGGAAGAATGGAATTTTCATTACATCATTTGGGATCCATTCACAACTTGTATAACTTTTTCTAGAGATGGCACTAGATAATTATCCTTTTCTAAAGCTCTCTTAAGATTGTGGAAATCCACACACAATCTTATTTCTCCACTCATTTTTCTAACAGGAACCAAGTTGGCAACCCATGTCAAGTGTCTGACTAGAAAAATTATTCGGGCAGAAAGCAATTTCTTCACTTCTTGATGGATAAGGGGCTCTAACAAGGGATTTATCGGTCTCTGCCATTGCCAGAATGGTGTACTATTTGTCTTTAGTGGAATTGTGTGTGTGATGAGGGAGGTATCACAAGTTTTCAAATCTTTGTATCCCATGCAATCACATTTGAGAATTCCCTCATAAGCTTCAAAATATCTTTCTTTTCTTGAGGAGTACAAATGTTACCAATAAAAACATTCTTGACATTCTCTTCAGTTCCTAAGTTCATTTTTTAACATTCCCCTCCTTCAATTGTTTGATACTTGAGGGCACTCAATCTGCCTGAATCAAAAATTCTCTCTAGCTCAATCATCCCCTTAGGAATAGTATTTGTCCTCAAATTCATTATCTCATCTATTTTGAACTAAGCTTGTTGTGGTTCTCCCTCATCAATGACTTGTTCTTTAAAGACCCTTGAGCTTGTCAAGAAATCTAGGATATGCTTATCATCATCAAATACTTGGAAGTTTGTTATGTTGTTAGGAACAGATGGCACCGAAGTCAATTCAAAGTTGTAAGCTTCTTCAAACAATCCATGGCTAATGGGTCCAAAGAATTTGCAGATTGAGCCAATGAATTTGTGACCGGAATGCATGTTTGACTTTTTCTATTAATGTTGAAGGCATCAAATATTTCAATCAAATCCCAAACTCTATTGCGATAATGACCTAGTCTTTTATCATGACATGCATACTATTTTTGAACTTTTCCTACTACTATGTCTGAATCTCCATGCACGTGTAGGATCTTGGCATTTTTTTGGATAGCAAGGAGCAACCCAATAAGTAGTGATTCATACTCAGCCATATTATTTGTACAAGGAAACTGTGATCTATGTGCTGTGAGATAGGCTTCCCCCATTGGGCTAACAAGTTCAACACCGAATCCACTTCCTTTCTTTGATTTTGACCCATCAAATGATAGAGTCTAGGCTTGATCATCGGCTTTTGTACCATAAGGTTCACCTTTTAATTGCTTGTCTTGTTTCTCATGTTCTTCTTCAAAAAAATTCTTCTCATCTTTTTTAACTTCTTTATACTATGGTTCTGAGGTCACTACTTGACTTGGATATTCCACATTGACACCTTCTTCAAAATTTCATGCCACTAATACTTGTGGGACCATCTTTGAAACTTGTGCAACTGTAGCTCTGCACATTGTGCATGATATTTCATAATGAAAAGCATTATGTATTCTACACCAATTAGGTAGTTATAGATTCTGAATGCGAGCGTCTTTCCCTAGCTCAACTTCTTGCTTAACACTTTTCAAGACAAAATTCTTGAAATCTTCAAACATTCCTTTAGTCATTAATGTTTTTGAATTATCATCAATTTGTGCCTCTACCAACCTGGGCATCGTGTATGGTCATCCTCCTTGGTTGTAACCTTGTAACATTAAAATTTCCCCAGTTTTAGGTGCATAAGAGCCCAAACTTGTTTCCATGAAGAGGATCTCGTTATCTTCTCCATATTTGGTTATCAATAATTGGAGCCTTGGTGTGCTCTCAATCCTTATCTGATTTGGGATTCCCTTCCATGGGAGCCACATGTGTGAAAAATTATTTGCTATGTATCCATTCAATTTCCTTGCCCATTCTCTACTTAAAAAAATTCCATACCCTTCTGGAATTTCCACAATTGATATGTCAATACAACTCTGAACTCATGGATCTAAAGCTAATTTCATATGAATATTATTTAGTTCTCCTACAATTGGAACTTTTGTTTTATCCAGTAGAGTCACCTTCTTATCTATTTGTAATGGGACTAATCCAAATTTTCTACATATGTCAAGGGGCATTACATTACTTGATGCTCCATAGTCAATTAGACAGTTGTGCAACATTTTTCCAAAAATATGGACTGACACAAGGAAAGGGGCAAACTCTTCTTTTCCTTGGTATAAAACCACAGGCTTTTGTGCTCTAGGATTGAATTCCTCATTGTTCACATTTTTTAGTGTGTTGCCCCCATTCTGAATAGTACTTATTGTTTGTTCTACAAGAATAGTGGGGTCTCTGATTGTTTCTCCTCTTCAAAGTGAAGGGTCATTTTGCAAGGTTCCTTCCTCAGAAAATATTTGCACCATCCTGATGAAGCTTGAACTTTGTGAGACATCAGGTGCACTTGTCTATACATTTTCAAAAACATTTGTGTTTTGTGCAAAACTATATTGATGATTGCTAGGGAAACCTTTGGGTGGGTATGAGGTATTCTGCAAGATGATCTTTGGAGGTGCATCATTCAAACTCCCCAACAATGCATCCCTTATCTCAGGAATTTTCATCAGTTCATACAATGGTAGACTTACTTTTATCTTCTTGAATTCCTCTAGTACACAAGAGCTCAACCTCTTGAATTCCTCCCTAGGAGAATTTTCCTTCTGCCCTTGTTCTTGATTTTTATTTTGTCCTCCATTTTGTATAGTAGAATGCGACACAAGTTTCCCTTTCTGATCTTGTGAGGCATTGGTCACAAGAGAATGTCCTCTTTCTCCTTGTGCACTACTAGGTTGTTGATACTCAAATGAATCCTTGAGAGGACTTGGAGTATTACTGGAATTGGGATGTGGAGGAGTTGACGTTGTCAATGGCTCATGATTTCTATAATTTTTCTGATAAGTCTTCAATAGAGAATTTCTAGATGCCTATTGAAAAGATTGAACTTCACTTACTCCTTCCACTAGGATACTATTGTAAAGTGGAGGGAAAATAAATCCATCCTTCTACAATGGCTCATTTGGAGAAATAGGTGGAGGCTGATTCTTTGGTGAAACTTGATATTGTGGCGCCTCCACAAGACCATTTGTTGATGTAGGTGATAATTTTTGATTAGTTTGTATAGGCATGTAATCCTAAGAATCAAGAGGTGGAAACTTGAAATCATCAAAGACCAATGCCTGGTCATATCTAGGAGCAGGAACAAACTCATAGCCTGTAGGTGGAGGATTTTCAGGTGCAGTAGTGTTTCTTACTTCTCCTTTGAAGATATTAGCTGCTCTTCAAAACTCTTGGCATTATAACTCAGAATGTTGATTAGTTTCATGTAGTCTACACCATCCAGACAATGCTTCTTCTGCTAGGAAAAATTTATCAGTAGGTCAACTCTCAAAAGCTGGTGGATTGTCCAATGGTGACGAAACTCTGCCATTGTTTTGACTTATATTCCATGATCTTTTATGGTACCCTTGATTGTTGTTTCAATACCCATAAATATTTTATTGATACCCTTCATTGTTATTTCGGTACCCTTGACTGTTATCTTGATGGTTCTCATCGTGAGCCAGAGGATTTCCTTGATACCCTTGATTATTTCCTTGATGTGACTGATAATTCCTTTATGAGCTTTGTAATTGATTATTCTAATCCTTGAGGTAAGTAACCAAAGTAGACAACTTCTTGACTTGTTCTATTTTGTCTTTGATTTCATCTCATTCTTCTCGAGTCCTTGTGGAAGTGGTCATATTCTGAAGGTAGATAGGTTGTGCGCGTGTTGCGTGAGATATTAGAGCTCCCAAATGTGGCACTAGCTGATTAGAAGGAGCAGGAATGGGATTAACACTAGGAGCATGGCTCAACATCCCTTGATTCAATGTATTAGAATTTCCAAAGTAACCAGGTGCTCCAACAATAGTTGCTGGTTACTGTAAATTGATCTTCTTGGCTTCAGCATATGCTTGGATTAAATTGGTAGGGGCCAGATGGGTTTTCTAGATGAACATGGAAGTGAAACTATCCAGGACTGCATAGTAAATAGGTCTTGCAACATCATCATTTATGCGGAAAGGATCATGCAACTGTGAATAGGCCCTTTGAAATCTATTGTTGAAGGTACCAATAAGTTCACACTCATGTCTCCTTATCTCAATGAATTGCCTATACTATTCAACATGGGTGATAGGCAATCTGAACTTCCCCAAGAATGCATCCTTCAGCTCTTGCCATGTTTAGATTGAATTCGTGGGTAAATTAATATACCAATAAAATGCTTCTTCACCCAATGAATATGGGAACAATCGGCATGCCACATATTCATCTTGAAAATTTATGTTTTGTAGAGCATCTTCAAAAATATTTACATGTTCATCAGTAGTATGGTTGACATCATTGACAAAGAACTTAGAGAAGAAATGCTCAGGATTCTTTGGCATATGATTGTAAGCAGCAAATGTTGCAAGAGGTGATGCATTCTATGGTCACCATTGTTGTGCCATCACTGGAACTTGTTGTTGGGCAACTAGAGGTACAAGGGCTTGTATAGGTTTTTGTACTATCAATTGTTGAATTTGTGTAGCTCCTTGTTGAAATCCTTGAGTGGTCCCTTGTGTTTGATGTTGTTGTGGTGGATTTTGAAATTGTTTCGTAAGATCAGCTACACTTGGTGAGTTTTGACTTGTAGATGCTTTTTTCTTTCCTCGCCTAGGTTTTGGATCAAATTTAGTTCTTCTAGTTCTTTTGCTCCCAGAGTGGATCTCAAGATTCTTCAGTGTACCTCAAGTGAGAATGAAATAATGCGCTCCAATATGTGAAATCTACTTTAATTCCTTCTTACAGGTGCTAGAGGTTGTTGATTCCTTTGAATAATCAATGCTCTTTGAACAGCTGCTTCAATTCTTTGAGCCTTTTGTTCTTCTTCTTCTAACATAAAGCTCACTCGCATATATTCAGCTGCACTTCTCTTAACTTTCCAGGCAAGCAAGTTCAATGCTGTGATGATGTCCTCTTGGTCATCTCCAAATCTGAGGTTAGGCTATAAGACCGGTACGATGTCTCTATGTGAAAGCACCATATCAATTCATGACATGAAAAATTATGTCTTGCAATAGAGGCCATCCTTCTACTAGTGCCAGTTTCTGTTGATGCGTGTTTTATGACTCACCAAATAGTAGAACAAAATACCAAAATATATTATCCTCTCTTGAACTAATTAATGTGTATGCTAAGATTGCAAGAAGATCATACAGTAACTTCCAAGGTTCCTCGACTCGTGGATAAGCTCGGTGTTGATGTGAGTTGTTGATGATCACAAGGGACCTTACATTTTCAATCCTTTATGTCATGACGAATATGGGTACTATCAAAAGATTTTCAATCAAGTACTATTTTTTTGGGTTTTCATCAGAAATGCAGAAATGAAAGGGGGGTTTAGGGTTCAAAGATCCTAATCTACTCCTAAGGGTAATGATAGCCAAGGAAAGTATGCTAGTGGACGAGTTCCTTAATTACCAAGTCCCTCTTCACCAAGTCAAGCTACAAGTACATGTGGACTGGTGCAATCTTCAAAGGTTTGTATGAATGATTGAATTTAGGCACATGGATAGGGGGTTCGGGATAATTTTGCACAATGATTTAGAATCACTAAAACATCAAAATTATGAACCATGAGAACTCATCAAAACATCATTATATTCTCCAAGACATTTTTAACACTATATCTACTAAAATTAATCTAATCGAGAGAATTATGAAACCAAACAAGCATTAAGGCACATCAAATGATCACCACACTTCAATGAAAATTCTATTGTCTCAATAGCTCATAGGCAACAATCTCAAAATTCACTCTCTCTCTCTCTCTCTCTCCAAGAAAATATACTCGGCTCAACAAGATATTCACTCTCTTTCTCAATCTCTTTGCTTAGCTTGCTCTTCAAAATTTGCTTGTGAGAAATGAATTGGGAGAGGGTCTCTTTTATAGACTTGGGAACCATGGAAAGTTGCTTTAAAATGAGGCACTAAATTTAGCAGATTCCAAGTTTTCCAAGAAATTCCTTGCCATTTGTCATTATTTTTCTCCCAACTTTTGGTAATTTCGCATTTAAGTGCTCGACTTCATGGAGAAGTTTTATCCAATTTCCCTTTTTTTTGGTTTTTTACTTCTTTAAAATATTAATCAATTAAATATTAAATCAATATTGAACTAATTTGAGATTTTAAATCCAAAAGCAGTTTTCCATTTTTTGATTTTTTTGAGGTTAATTAATTAAATATCAATAAAATTAATATTTAATTAATTTCAAATTTTAAAACATGTAATCAAAATAAATATTTAAAGCAATTTCCATTTTTCAAATTTTATTGCTTTTATCAACTTTTTGTGTTGTAATTAAATATTAATAAAAAATCAACATTCAATTAAAATTTTAATTTTGAATCCAAAATCAATTTATTTCTAGCTTTATTCTCCAAGTTTCAAAAATTTTATTTTTCCTTCCATGCTTTGGAAAATTTCAAGATTTTTTGGATTTTTCTCAGTTCTCCAAAATTTTGATGATTTGAATTTTCAAGTTTTTCCATTTTTAAGATTTTGGAATTTTCCGTTTCAAGCTCTTCAACATTTTCTAAATTTTCAATTTCCTTTCAAAATCTCCAAGATTTGAAATTTTTTTTTGCCTTTTTCCATCCTTTAGAATTTTCACCTCTTTAATATTTCATGACTTCCTTGGAAATACGCTTTGGGTGAATGTTATGCTGAGTCAAGGATTTTTTATTTTTTCATATTCTCTATGACTGAATGGCTTTTGTGCTCGGAGCGCATTTTTACATGAGTTGGGGATTTTTCCTTTTTGGATTTCCCTTATGGCTATTGCTTTGTGCTCTAAGCACACTTTGACATGAGTTAAGGATTTTCCCTTTTTTTATTTTCCTTGACTGCTTTGGAAATGTGCCTTGAGATCATTAGCATAAGTGGAGGATTTTCATTTTCCCCATTCTCTTTGACTACATCAGTTTCACGCTCTAGGCACACTTTGCATGGGGTCAGGGATTTTTATTTTTTTCCATTCCTTTACTACCTTAGAAATATGCCCTGAGTGCATATCAGGAGCTTGTGTGGATTTCCTTCTAGGCTTCACAGGGAATATCTATGTATCCTTCACTACCCCGAATCATGACTTGTGCTTGGGAACATTGCATTTGTGAGGCACAGTGGTGATATTCTCTACTCCTAATTCCCCCTATCGAGAGTGCTCCAATGTCTTTGTGATAGGTTTATATATTTTGGCAGAATTTGTTGTCATTTTCCTCAACCATGGACTCTATCCTAACGTGACTCATTCTCAATCACCCAGAGACTTTCTTCCTTTTCTTTTAAATTTCCCCCAACTATTGGATGATTCTGGTTTGAGCATACGCACAGGGAGATTGAGTAAACTCTTTTTTGGAGTGAGATTTCTCTTCCTAGGAGACTGAAACATGACTCATTTAGAAGCTGGTTTAGGAGCTTATCAAGAGAGGACCAAAAATAGGTGGGCAAGCTGCCTAAATGAGAGGGGCCCTATGTTAATGGACGATGCATGGCAATGTCACAATAGATAGAAAAGATAGTATCCTAATCCATATGAGAAATGTGCTTCTTTTCCTTTGTATCAAATGGAAGATACCTTCTTTGGATTAGCTACAATTACACCATCCACTTAGAAGGCATATGTAAAAGAGACAGTAGGTAGAATAAAGCACTTTAAAGAGATCCTTTTAGAAGTTGAAGCTTGTCTACTACAAGATTTTCTGTGTACAATTCCAATAGAGAGGACAAAATAGAATTACCAACTTTACCAATTGTTAAGGGCATTCTCAAATAGGGAATAAGGAGGTTGAAAATCTGATACTCTAACAATGTAGCAAAACAAACTTGTAAAGAGTGATGACTATGCATGAAATATATAACACTTTTCTCCAAATTGAGTTTTTGACTAGAAACTAGTGCATAATCTAATGAGATGGAAACCTAGACCTTTTTGATAGCTAATAGAGCATTGCGAATCAAGAGAGTGTTGGAAAAATAACCTCAAGCCCCACGCCAATTTAATTGGCTCTGTGTTTTCTACTGCCCCCAACCACCAGATTTTATCCCCTGCCATGATTTTTTGAGAAGACAAAAAAATGAATTTATTGTGAATGGCTAAAAAGCCTGTGCACAATAGTTGTGATAATTTTTTTGTGGAAACCGAAGAGGCAAGTGACATCTATAGATTAGATTTGATTTTGCAAGGAATAGAATAAGAAGAGGAGAAGTTTGAGAACACTCTAGAAGAAAGGAGTGAAAAAGGGCTGAAGAAAAAAAGCTTAGAGCTCTAGAAGAGAGCAAGAGATTTCAGTAGCAGCTGAGGAAGAATACTTTTATTTTGTCTGATTGAAGTTGTAACACCTTTGTATGATGCACAATAGTGCATAAGTTTTTTATTTAATAGAAAAGTTTTTCATTTTCCTTATTCTCTATTCTTTGCCCTATTTTTTGTTGGTTGCATATCATATTTTTGTTTTTATGTGTGTTGTTGCCCCTGCTGAGAATAGTAGTTGAGGGAAAGGCTTTCATTTCTGTTTCTCCTCCTTTAGATTGGTATTAGAGCCAAAGGTTTAGGCTCAAGATTTGATTTGCTGGGTTTAGAGTATTTCCCCAAATCCACATGGTTGGAGCAGAGGGAAAGGCATGGCAACAGCCACCCACATTTGATGGGAAAAACTATGACATATGGGCAAAGAAGATGAAGACAATTATGGTAGCCAATGATCTATGGGATTTAGTGGTTAGCGGGTTCACAGATGTGATTGACCAAAATGTTTACACTGGAATGACAAATACCCAAAAGACCCAATTGAAGGAAACACAGAGGAAAGATGCAAAAGCATTGAGCTTCATTGAAGGTGCAATGGCAGAGGTCATATTCTCGAGAATAGCAGTAGCTAACTACTCAAAGGAAGCATGGGATATTTTGTAGAACTCTTTCAAAGGCACTGACAAGGTAAAATTGGTCAAGTTGCAGCTCCTGAGGAGAGAGTTTGAGACTCTTCAAATGAAGGATGTGGAGTCTATATCAGACTTCCACACAAGAGTCTCCATATTGATCAATCAGTTAAAAATCAATGGAGAAGTCATTGAAGATCAGAGGATTGTTGAAAAGATCCTAAGAAGTTTGCCCCTCAAATTTGATCCAATAGTCATAGCCATTGAAGAGGCCAAAGACCTCTCTCAAATGTCGATTGATGAGTTGATGGGTTCCCTACAAACCCATGAGTGAAGGCTGAACAGATCAGCTGCCCCTTCTCTTGAGCAAGCCTTTAAGCCCCAGACAAATATGAGAGGAAGGGGGAGAGGAAGAGACAACAAGGGAAGAAATCCTAGAGTTAGAGGAAGAGGAAGAAGCTACTATGGAATAGGTAGCTCTAGCAGTCAAGAGGAAGCAACTAGCTCTCAACAAGATGACAAGAAGAGGAAAACCAACACACATCAAAGGTATGATAAGAGTAATGTTCAATGTTATTACTGTCATAAGTATGGTCACTTTGCTAGTGAGTGTAAGAAGAGGCAACATGATCATTCCAAGCATAGTGCACATATAGCAAATGAAAAGATAGCTGAAAATGAACAAATGCAAAGTATGTTCATTGTGTGCAACATAGCTGAGCAGGGCAGTGCTGAATTTTGGTATTTGGATAGTACATGCAGCAACCACATGAGTGGTAACATAAGATTGTTTTCCTCCATTGATAATAGAATAGCTACTAAGATCAAGTTAGAAACAATGAAAAAGTTCCTGTGATAGGTATAGGCACGGTTGTCATTTTCATCAAGAAAGGTGAGAAAAGAGTAATCCATGATGTGTACTATGCACCAAAGCTGAAACATAACCTCCTAAGTATTGGACAACTAGTTATAAAGGGTTATAAAGTGCATATGGAAAATGGTGAATGTACCATATTTGACAAAGAAGGAAGCAAGAAGAAAATGGCCACGGTTCAAATGACAAAGAACTACATGTTTCCTCTCTTGATGAAGCCTGATTTCTCCACAAAATTTGCAGCAGCCTCTAACCAAAAGCATAGTACAATAGTACTACAACATGCAGCCTTCAAAACAATCATCAAGGACCCATCCAGACTATGGCACCTAAGGTATGGTCATTTAAGTTACTCAGGTTTGAAATTATTGTCTAAGAAGAATATGGTTGAAGGGCTGCCATTAATAGTAGAGCCTGATGAAAAGTGTGAGGCATGTATTCTAGGAAAATAGCATAGGCTACCCTTCCAATCAGGAAAATCTTGGAGGGCAAGAGCACCACTATAGTTGGTGCATTCTGATATATGTGGACCTATGCAAATGCCTACCCTTTCTAAGAATGTTTACTTCCTGACCTTCATAGATGATTACAGTAGGAAGACTTGGATCTACTTCTTGGAAAACAAGTTGGAGGCATTTGAGAAGTTCAAAGAATTCAAGGCTATGGTTGAGAAGCAGAGTGGACACTTTATCAAAGTCCTGAGAATAGACAGAGGGGGAGAGTATGTCTCCAAGGAATTTCTAAATTTTTGCAAGATTGAGGGCATTCAGAAGCAATTTTTAGCCAGGTACACTCCGCAGCAAAATGGAGTGGCTAAAAGGATGAATAGGACAATCTTCGAGATGGCAAGAAGCATGTTAAAGGCAAAAGGTTTGTCAAATGAATATTGGGGTGAAGCTGTTTCAACAATAGTTTACTTGCTCAATAGATGTCCTACTAAGGATGTCCCAAACAGAGTTCCACAAGAAGCATGGACGAAGAAAAAGTGGAGTATTGAACACCTAAGAATCTTTGGGTGTGTGGCTTATGCCTTCATGCCAAAGGAGATAAGGTAGAAATTAGATGATAGAGGAGAAAAGTGCATCTTCATTGGATACAATGAAGAGTCTAAGGCATATAGGTTGTACAACCCTGTGACAAAGAAAATGGTAATCAGTAGGGATGTAGAGTTTTTTGAAAATGAATCATGGGATGGCACTATTGATGCAGCCACAGGTATCCAAGTTTTGATGCCCTTTGATGAAGTAGAAGATGGAGATGAAGAAGGAGAAGCAAGCAATGGAGCTGCCCCTATCCAAGGACAGCAAGGAGAACATATATCAACCCCATCATCTTCATCAAGCTCATTAAATACTCCACATTCCAGCAGCTCCAGTAGTACCTCGAATCCAACCCTCGCTTCACTCATGCCAAAGAAGACAAGGAGTTTGAGGGAGATCTACAACAATGCAAGGAATGAAGAGGTAAATGAAAATCTGAATTTTGCTTTATTTTCTCATTCTGAACCAACATGCTTTGAAGCAGTGAAAGACAATAAATGGTGTGAGGCCATGGATGAGGAGATAGATGCAGTAGAAAGAAACAAAACATGGGAGCTTGTTGATTTACCCAAGGGTAAGCAAGTTATAGGAGTTAAGTGGGTCTACAAGACCAAGAGTACACTTGAAGGGAAGATAGAAAGGCACAAAGCAAGGTTGGTTGTTAAAGGGTACAAACAACAGCCTGGAAGAGACTATGATGAGACCTATGCACCCATTGCAAGGATGGAAACAATGCGGGCAGTCTTAGCTATAGCTACCAAACACAAGTGGAAGGTGTTCCAAATGGATGTGAAGTCTGCATTCTTAAATGGAGTGCTTAAGGAGGAAGTGTATGTGGATCAGCCACCTAGCTATGAAAGCCCGGGACAAGAAAACAAAGTATGTAGGCTGAAAAAGGCACTCTACAGTCTCAAACAAGCACCAAGGGCATGGTACAATAGAATAGACTCATGGTTGATGTGTCATGGCTTTGGAAAAAGTAGCAGCGAACTTATGCTCTACATCAAAGTGTTTGACAGCAGTCCCCAAGGTTGTGACAGTAGCTCTTGAGGTACCTCGGAGCTCCACATATTAATTGTTGATTTACATGTTGATGATCTCATTTTCATAAGAAATGATAATCTCTTGATTGCTGAGTTCAAGGATGCAATGAAAAGAGAATTTGAAATGACTAATCTAGGTTTGTTGAGATATTTCCTGGGTATAGAAGTACAACAAATGGATCATGGCATATTTATTTGTCAAGCAAAGTATGCAGCAACAGTGCTAAAAAGATTCAAGATGTACAACAGCAACCCTGCACCAACACCAACAACTACAGGTTTGAAGTTAAGCAAGGAAGATTGCAGCAGTGAAGTGAATCCAACTTTATACAAGAGCATGGTTGGAAGTCTCATGTATTTAACTACTACAAGGCCTGATATAATGCATGCAGTAAGTCTAATTTCTAGGTTCATGGAGAAGCCTAAGCACACACATTGGCAAGTAGGAAAGAGAATCCTGAGGTATATCAAAGGCACAATAATTATGGCATTTTGTATACTGCATCAAGTGAGTTTGAGCTAGTTGGTTACATGGACAGTGATTGGGTAGGTAGTGTAGATGATAGGAAGAGCACATCAGGTTATGTGTTTCACATGGGTTCAAGAGCCATCTCATGGGCATCCAAGAAGCAGCCCATAGTTGCTCTTTCTACAACAGAAGCTGAGTATATTGCAACCAATGCAGCAACATGTCAAGCTATTTGGCTCAAAAGGATTCTAAGTGATTTGAAAGTTGAACAAGTAGATGGTACAATCATATTTTGTGATAATGTATCATCAATAGCTTTGACAAAGAATCCAGTGTTTCATGGGAGGAGCAAGCACATTGAGATTCGCTATCATTTTATCAGGGAGTTAGCAGAAAATGGTGATATAGAGCTACAGTATTGTAGATCCGAGCAGTGGCTCATGGACATTTTCACCAAACCACTACCAAAAGAGAGGTATGAAATCCTAAGAGAAAAATTAGGAGTTGTAGATGTATTGGCAGTGAGCTCCAGAGGTTCTCCCAGCAGCTCCTGAGGTGAAGGTACTAAATTTTTTGAAATTCTCCCATAGCGTATGAATTTTTTGTATGGATGTTTGGAAAGCTCGAGGTTAACGGGGAGTGTTGGAAAAATAACCTCGAGCCCCGTGCCAATTTAATTGGCTCTGTGTTTTCTGCTGCCCCCAACCACCGGATTTTATCCCCTGCCATGATTTTCTGAGAAGACAAAAAAATGAATTTATTGTGAATGGCTGAAAAGCCTGTGCACAACAGTTGTGATAAATTTTTTGTGGAAACCAAAGAGGCAAGGGACATCCGCAGATTAGATTTGATTTTGCAAGGAATAGAATAAGAAGAGGAGAAGTTTGAGAACACTCTAGAAGAAAGGAATGAAAAAGGGCAGAAGAAAAAAAGCTTAGAGCTCTAGAAGAGAGCAAGAGATTTCAGCAGCAGCTAAGGAAGAATACTTTTATTTTGTCTTATCGAAGTTGTAACACCTTTGTATGATGCACAGCAGTGCATAAGTTTTTTATTTAATAGAAAAGTTTTTCATTTTCCTTATTCTCTGTTCTCTGCCCTGTTTTTTGTTGGTTGCATATCATATTTTTGTTTTTGTGTGTGTTGTTACCCCTTCTGAGAATAGCAGTTGAGGGAAAGGCTTTCATCTCTGTTTCTCCTCCTTCAGAGAGTATCATGAAAAAATTATTTATGGGAGTTAACCTAAGGAGTAGATGATAGATTAAGACTTGGAAATAAGCCTCTTGTAACAATATTCTCAATATTCTGTCCTAAAATATCAGCTCACAAAATAAAAAATAAAGGTGTAGAAGAATATAGATAGATAGAATGCATAGAAAAATTCCAATAGAAAAACAGTTAACACACTATTGAAAATAGTCAGCAATGAAGAGTACAAAAAAGCAGCATATAGCTGCGCATAGCCATCACAAACACTTACACATTGAATAGCAAAACCTTTAATTCATGTTCAGTACAGAAAACATATTGCTATTTAATGAAAAATTCAACTTCTGCCATTATACTTGAATTAGTTAGATCTATCTATAAAATATTAGACATTCATCATATAATGACTATTTGTTATATATCCTTTGGCGACTATATTTTATATCACATCAATATTAATCTTCCATCATTACTTGAACAAAAAAGCTAATGATATCTGTTGGACTAGTGCCTGACCTTATATTTCAATTCTCTAGTTACATTTATTTAACAAGGGCTGCGTGCAGCTGGAGTCCCTGCCTAAGGTGGGGGAGTAGGAGAAGGTGGGAGAGAAGGAGAAAGTGTGTGTGGAGGATTAATTGAGCGACATGAAGTTGTTAAAACATATGGTTTCCCAGTGGCATATGAATGGTAAGCTTCGTTTCCACAGTGAATCTGACATACAAGTTACGCATTTGCTAGAATTGTAACATGAGGCTGCCATTTACAAACAGTATCTACATGCACTTGTATGCTTTGTAGAATTCCTTCATACTATAAGTTAGCAGGAAAGTAACTTATACATTCCAACGTATTCTTTAAGACGCCTTAAAGCAGCAAGGATTTACTTGGCATATGAATGGTAACCTTAGCAGATTGCACAGTGAATCTGACATACAAGTTACGTGTTTGCTAGAATTGTAACATGAGGCTGCTTTTTACAAACAGTATCTGCATGACTTGTATGCTTTGTAGAATGCCTTCATACTATAAGTGTATTTTCAGTGTTATAAATGGAAAACTTTATCTCTAGTGCACAGAGTAAACCTGCAGTAATAAAATACACATTAAAGAGCTTCAAGACTGTTGTAGCAGCCTACAGTAGCCTGTGGAACCACCAACTTGTAAAATAAACAACATTAGAAAAAAGTAGATAAATGGATTTTTTTTACAACATATAGTCTTATTTCTACTATATTATAATATCTGTCGTTAGAACACAACAACTCCCTAAAAGTGGGACAAAAAATAATTACATGTCAAAATAATTTCTGCTCTAGAGATCCTGTGGATATCCAAGTAGCCAAGACGTTGAACGATATTGGAAAAAAATCTTTAAAAACAATAAAAGATCTATTTTTATTAATGTTATCTTGTGTTGAATCCTACAAAATTCTAACCAAACAACTATTTTCCAAGTTTGTTAAAAACTATAACTAAAAGAGAACAGGCAAAGTTGCTTCTTATTTTGTATAGGTGAGACCACAACATAGAATTTTATCATGTTGCCAAACAAGACATATTAACCGTTATCAAGTTCCTATTATAGATTAAATCCTTTGGTGTTGAAATTTGAGATTGAATTCGTTCCCGTAAATGATGATCGAGATTTTTTAAGTATCTGTTGGGCCAATTTGATCTGCAAAGTCTATCAATTCATGTGCATTTAGATACAACTGTAAAATTTAGGATAAGTTGCACAATCTGCCTTAACTGTAATGGAACAACTTCATCTAAGAGTTTGAACTTATTACTTTCCCAGGTAACCTTGTCCATGAGCTAGTTGATATGATTACCAAGAACATAAGTGCCCACATGAAATCAGAGAGGCAAATTCAGAAATATCATGTATTGTTATGTCATGCATGGCAGCCCTGGATTGTCATACTGTGGCGATGTGGAATATGTTGAGATACACAAACACACCTGGATGATAATGTTTTGTGATACTCGGTTGTACACACGTGTTACAAATCCAAACTCTGAATTATGATGACTTATATTACACCCTTTTCCCATTTTCGCTACTTTCCTATCCGACAAGTCACTTTTGAAATCATTTTGAAAACTTCCTCTCTCCCAATAGTGTTTCTCACCTTATACCATGCCCTTTGTTTCTATCATTGCTAGATGAAGTAACGACACAATTATTTGTGTGTTTTAAGTTTTAACATAATTACAATTGGGCCACTTATGTCTTTACAAGACCTCTGACCATTGGCAGCTTATGAGAGATTCTCGTTTATTTTCACCCTCTCGCTATGTATCCACTAGGAGGAGCAAGACAAAGCTTCTTCCTTTGTCAAAAATTTTGGATAGCTTTATGCCCAATTTTAATATACCTGTCCATATAGTCAAGCCAAATTCTAGGCACTACATGAGTATTATATTCCTTACAAGTTGGCCATCATAAATAAGCAAAGGTTTCTTAACCAACATCAATTTTTTAAGTCACCCATTACAGGCCTTCCACAAAGCAATAAATCAGTGAGCTAAACTGCAGAGCAAACCTGCATACAGTTCTTTGTTTTAGAAAAAATATAAAAAATACGATTAGGACAATAAGTAATGTTCATCAATTTTGGGCTAGATTATAGCACTAACAGATAGCTCCAATAACAGTAAAGTGCATCAGAATTGGGCCCAGCGTGTAGTAGTGTCATACTACCGTAATAATAGTGAAGGCCAAGAAAAACACACGCCTGAAAAAAGGAAAAATCCTCCATGCTCATTGGTTTACATGGGGATTCATCCTTCAATTAAGTATGTCCACATCAAGACCAAGACCTAAAAGAAAAGTCCACATCAAGACCAAAGACCTAAAAGAAATGAAGACTCAAGAAAACTAACCTCTAAGGTTTTCCATGCACCAGTTTTGTTCAGAGATTTGTCTCTGCCATTGAAAGGCTTTTAGCCAGCATTCATAAAACGACGTAGTTCATTTTGGAAATGCACTTCACATCAAAGTCGTCATTAAAATTATCCAATAAAAAACCCACAAAAAAAGCCCTGAATTGTACTTGGAAAAACATTTAATAACAGAGCAGCAATAAAAGTGAAGAGCATACTCACACAAGCACTTGTTTCAACGCTCATAGCTGTAGTTGGACTGCCAACTCCCATGTTGAGGCCAACTCTGGGTACATCAACAGAAACAAGATGGTTGGTTAGGAAAGTAGCCTTCCCATGTGAGGGAAAACAGTGTATATTCACTGGCTCTTAGGAAACTCTCCGCCTCATTTTCTAGGTCATTATCATCTTTCACAGTAGCTGAAAATGAGCGCTTGAACATATGCTGCAATGTGAAGGTTATTTCAGAGATGGCTCCCAGTGTTCCAAGAGATATCTTGGCAACTTTCAGATCTGAATCTGATTCTATCAATAATAAAGAAAGAAAAAACCCATTACATCAATGCCCAGAAAAAGGAACTAAGTCAGTAGATCTCAGAACAGATAAAAGTAAGAAACTAGAGTATAAAACTGACAGAACAAAAAACGACACAAATACAAAAGAGGAGCAATGAAACGAGAGGAAAATCGTTGAATTCACATACAGGACAAATAACCAGGTGAGAGAATCACTGCTCAATGTGATGAGCTTTGCATAGCCACGGTAAGGAGGAGCATATTCATAAACCCCACTGCCTCTTCCCTTGAGAGAACTACCATGTGCACCGGTAAAAACAACTACTGTTGCTGAAACTCCATTCGAGTAAATCATAGCAGGCAGAGCAAGTCCTCATTTTGTAGCTTCTTCAATTGCATATATCATCAATGGAGGCAGGAAGCAGCGAAACTCGAACAAAATAGCAAGGGTGAGCAGAAGAAAAGGTAATATCAAGAGAAGCCACTTTCATGCCATCTGCCCTGCTGTTGCCAGGTTACACCAACATGGCTACAAGCGTTACAGCTAGAGACACATTCGCACCACTTGCTACGACTCCCCAAGCTCAATTTTCGGAGAAGGAAAATAAATCAAGAATTTGGCAACAGGAAATTCATTTTAATATAAAGTAATCCGCGACCATAGTATATAGCAAATGTTTTAGACTTTTCACGGTTTTCGAAGCATGAAGTATTGCCAAAAAAAAAAAACAGAGACCCGAAAACATTAGTCCCCGCCTTAGACGGCAGGGACTAATAAAACAAACAAGATTTATGTAAAAGGATTTAGTATTCATGCATTAGTAACCAAAAAATAACATTGGACAAAGTCTAGACAGTGGCAAAGCACAATACATTATTTATTGGAGATGAATCATGCAAGAGAATTAAGCATTTAACATGAGACATAAAAGGATGAATGATCCGTAAGAAAACAAATCATTTCTCTCTGCGTGGGATTGAAATCTTTTCTAATAACAGCAAACTCCGATTCCTGGGCCACATCGTCCAATAAGGCAGCATGTAAACGTATTGGCAGGGCCGCTGTATTGACTAGAATCCCCATCACTTTGGCACTCTATAAGACTCTCGCAACATTGCCAATGCAAACATTGCCATCCCTCTGCTATCCCTGAAATGCACATTGCCAACGCAAACATTAATACTAGGCAAAATACTTTGTTTGCCATTTTCTTATATGCTCTAAAGATAAATGTTGGTGGTTAAGCAGCGATAAGGCATCGAATTTATAGGGCATTGGAAGGCCTTCGCCGGCTCTTTGTACTGGTTTGATTCATGCAAGGATTGGAATATGCGTTCCTCGACTTCTACGCCATTCTCTATGTAATCGACCAGTCCAATTCATACGGCAGGACTCAATTGTTTTTAATGGAGAGGCTAATTCTCAGCTCGGCGTTAGTGAGTGGAGGTTTGCCGTTAACATTGTTGGTTTACTTTGGAATCAATGATGCGTTGAAATAGTTTATGGAAGATGAGTTTGTAGACCAATGCACCCTCTAAATGGTTCAATTATTAGGAATAATGCAATGCCAGATTTATCCTTGTGTTCAAAATATACATCTTGTTTTCTCCAATATAATAAAATAAATTGAGTCTATCAATATTTAAATAGCTTTTTCTTAAATTTTTATCAATAGCCAACAATTTTGTATATTATATTGAATAATATATATTTATTTTAAAAGTGGAAGTATAATATTTTTGTCACTTTTTTTAATATATCAAGTAAATTGAATTTCCTTTTCTAAATATGATATGCTTAAATCTTCATAAAAAATGATCACATTTTAAACATTACATCAAAAGAAAATTACTTCTTGGAATGGAAGAATATACTTTTACTTAGTTTTAATTGCTACTCAACATTAAATCAAATTGATATCACAATTCTTTTTGATGAATAGTGCCTTTTCAATTAATCAAAATGATGTCACTATTATTTTAGCTTTCTATTGTACTTGTTAATTTGGAGGGAAGTTATAGATCTCTGAAAAACTAAATGAGTACATTTGAAATGATCTTTTTTTTTTATTGATGAGGGGCCGGAGTCGAATATTTTATATATATTTGAAATGATCTTGTTCTAACTATTTTCATTTTTTAATTTAGGAAGAAATCATATTTCTCCTTATATGAAAGATTGGTGTAAATCAACTCACCTATTTTTCATTAACAATAAAATGAAATACTCTTATCAATAAATAGAATTATGAACTTTCATTGATTGAAAAACTCTTGCAATAAAAAAAATCTACTTTATTTCTCTTTGACCTTTTAGTTGTTACATTCACACAATTTTTTAAGATAAAATCTTTTACTCACATCCCATTTATTAGAAATTAATTATCTACATCAAAGTAGTAATTAAAAAGATAGTATTTATTGAGTCCAAATTCATTTTTCACTATCACACTATATCATATAAAATTAGAAAATAGCTCGATATTTAAATAGGCAAAAGCATAAGAAGAATATATGTGTTGAGAATCATTATTCTTAATCAAATAGAAGGGAATTAACTAAATCAAAATTAATAAATTTATAGTTATGTCTTTATATTGATATAACATATGTTTTCTAATATTATGTATATATTTTATTTCATTTACTTTTGCACATGGTATTGGATAATTTTTCAATTATTTTTAATGATTAACTGAACAAATAATCTTGAATTTTTAATTTTTTTGGATAAAAGGTAGGTAGACCTATACTTTGTATTAATATATAGAAAATATGTTGATTACATTCGAGACTATTGCTAAAAGTATCAAACTAACTTCACAAAACCATATGTCCACACACTAGCCATAATTGACTTTCATGGATATGACCATACTAAAGAACCTGATAGAGATGCAACCCACCACAAAACTATCAACCATGCTACCTGAAAACTACTCCCAGCATCATCAAATTGACCATTACAACATTTGAGAGTATATTAGATGACAAAAATTCTTTTTCTTACAGATGACAACCAACAACTAAAAAACTATATATATATATATACACAACATTCTAAGTACTTGTAAAGCACATAACCATATACTAGGAAATATCAAAAAATTGGCGGGGGCCATTTTGAAACCTTCATCTAATTGGGTATTTCATTTTCATTTTGCGTTGAGGATGAATCAATTATCTGCTCCACATTAGCAATTCTAGGGTGTTGCAAAGGGTGAGAAGACGAAGCCAATGGTCTGATCCTAACTAACAGGGACATTGCATCAAAAAGATTGATTACATTAGTTATCATCACTGAAAATGGACTTCAACCAACCCAACCAGCTCCCTTCTAAAATATTTGTTGTCCTGCTTGGCCAAACCCAACCTCATATTTTTGGCCTCTTCTTCAAATGGCGAACAAGGAAAAGCCATGCGACCCATGCCTTCAAAGCCAGCTGATTGTATTTTCTTACTGTCCAGTCCATCCTGTCCACAAAGATGATGTCTTCCTTAACAAAAGACTTGCTAGCTGCATAGTTATTTGGTAATCGTGCACCAGGTCAAAATAATTAGACAAGATAATGGATTCCACCTGGGAATACTAAAGGCTTCTCGGTGCCCTAGGGATGAGGACTTCATCTCCAAAATCTATCTTAATCACATGTTCCATGTCCCAACACTCCCATTTGAATACTCTCTGTAAATGCCTGCTGAGAAATGGTCAAGATACAGGGACTTCCCATTGGCAAACTGGGACAAGGACCCTTAGATTGAAAGGTCGATATTCCATGGTTATCGCAGATGTTGAAATCACGTCCTACCAAATGCAGAGAAGTCTTAACACCACCCAGCTAAAGAAAAATATTGAGTTGCCTTTGAAAAATTGCCCCAAATTTGAGGTTTATTAAGATGAGTTCATCTATTGTGATAATAATTCCTATGGTACAATTTTGCGTGACCTTAGAATGACTTAATCCCATAAATATGAATGAAACTTCACCTCATGCCAAATCTAATTCCCAAATCATAAAGTATATCCCGTACCCATATGATAGGAGGTATCTTAATTAACTATTCAGATGCTAAACTTATTCTTTACCCATCTATTTACATACCACATCCCTCAAACCAATTCATGTCACATCCCTACCAAAACCATGGAAACCGAGTTCGTCACCTTATATCAAGTACTTAGATCATGTTTGGAAAACCCCTTTTCCAATGTGATCAATTTTCACACACATGCCACAAGCAGTCCCTCCAAGCTAGATTGAAGTACCCACTTCACCTATTAATCAAAAACTCATTCCATAAGACCTTGTGACCTATCACCTCCATGTAATCCTCAACTGACCCTATTACAATTAAATAATGCTCCCATATAGGTTGATTAGGGTTGGCACATATTACCATAATGTTAGTGTCGACCAAACCCTCCTTGAAAGCCTTCTACCTCCTTCATACCAAAACCTTCAAACAACAGAGTTTGTCCTAACTATACTATGCTTGACTATCATAAACTTCTCATCCTCGGGTAGACACCTTTTCCCAGACCATTCAATTTTCTTTGATAACTATGGTGAAAGATAGAAATTCACTTTTTCAAAGCCAATCAACCAATTGGTTAGCCTCTCTATAACAATGACTAACCTTGTATTCATCAAACTAGGGAAGGATTTTCTAGACCTCTCCTAACATGTATTGAAGCTTCTAACTAATTACTTTTTTTGAAATTAAGTCTAAGATTATAATTTGAGAGTCACCCTCTATATGTAACTTCTTGACACCTATTTGAATTACCAATTTAATACCATATAATAAGGCACTAACCTTGGCCACATTATCTGTACCATTTACAATCCTTGTTATCACTACTCCTACAATTTTCCCCTTATTATCTCTAATGACACTACCATCTCCAGACTTCCCCAGGTTCCCCTTTGATGCACCATCAAAGTTAAATTTTAATAATTTTTCCCTTGGCATCTCCCATTTAACCTTTTTCTTAATTAAAGATTTTGGTTAATTTTCTACCAATGGTTAATTAACTTCCACTCATTCAACACTTGAGAGTCATCTAATGTGAAGGTAGATGATGTAGACTTATTTTTTGATGTGTACATGTTTATGTTTTCTGAAATTGACCTTTCTATCTACTCACATACTTTATCCACTTATTGGTATTCCCTACTAAATATCCTCTTATGTATCTCCCACCACTCCACATCACTACAATAGGTGTAATTATTTATATTATAGAAAAAAAAAGAGTCCTTGTGCATTAAATCCCAACCAACTAGTAGCTCCCTAAATGTATTAGGAAGAGGGCCCCATCATTTTAATCCAATTTAAGTCAATGATGCTAGTCAATTTTCAGGGAGAGAAAGAGTACATATGACCCAAGGATCAGAGAATAAACTAATTTATTATTCTATCCTAGATGCCCCTGGCTCTCTGACCTCGTCAAAAAGCCTAGACATCTGTATACATACTTTTTCTCTGCATAAAAATAAATAGTAATAAAATCCTAAAATAACTAGAAACTAAACTAAAACAATGTTTTGCACTAGAATGTACGTCCACACATTCTATATAATTTTACTTCTACCCAATAAACAATATAAAAACATAAGCAAAAACAAAAAAGAAGTAAACAAGAACAAAGAAAATGAAAAAATTGTTCCTTTTAGCATTCAAACAATAATCCATAACTAATAACATGAAAAATGCATAGTTTACCAATGATCCCCCAAAGGCAGTGCTCTACCACTAATTAAAAAACTTTGAACCTAAAGCATTAGCCCAACTAAAAGAAACAATAATAATTGCAGAACAATGCCAATTAATGTCACACCTAAACCAAATGACTCAATGACAAAATCAAATCTCAATTCAAGCGCATGTCATTTCCAACTCTACCCCATCTACCCTATTCCAATCACATAATAAAACCTTTTCTATTCATTGTATGTGAATCTTAATTAACTCTTACTTAGCACATAAAAAAATAAATTGCACATCATTTTCTACTCCACCAAACCTCCACCCCCAACCGTGCATGAAAAGTTTTTGACAATGTGAGAAAACATTCTAGGAATTGATACACACAATCCTCCCAATCTCCTTGCTCAGACAACTTCTCATATTCGGTTTGTTGGAATCGAATAACTTTCTAGTTGTGAGACAATTTTCTAATATAAAAAGTTAAAACTAATTGCCTATCAACTAGAAAATAAAATATAGATTAGATGATATAAATGATACCCAAAAATAAATATATCTATTTCATCCAATAAATAAAGAACTTAGTAAAGTAATTAAAGATGAATATCTTAGAATAATGTTATTTTAACAAAATATGACTAGTAAGATCAAATTCAAAACTTGATATCATAATGTTATCTTTTAAAGTATGTTTAAAAATGTTCAATCTTAATTTATAAGATGACTAATACTTATTTTTTAATCTATCTTTATTTTCCAATGTTTGATTATAGTTGAAAACCACCATCAATATTTTTCTCTAATGTTATTAGATAATAAATATTCAACACTTACATTAACATAACTTTTTATTTTATATAAACAAAAACTTTGTAATGATTGATATTTGTATTAGATTTCTTGGAAGAATGCAATAACTAATGAGAATGAGGTATATTAATATCTTATTTAACAATAATAGTTAACTATATTTTTTAGGAATTGGTGATGATCGACGGTCTTCTTTGCAATGATGTGTGAAGTATGCAAGTTGAGGTTTTCGGCTACTCTGATGACACTATGCACATGCGCGGTGCTGACAGCATTGGGATCGACATCCCTTCTCCTTCGGCAATAATGAGCACCAAGTGTGATCCTTCCATTAATTTTGTTTCTTTTAACCCTTTTTCTCCCCTCTCTCCTCTCTGCCATTTGGTAGAGGCCGTACCTCCCAACATCCCCTCACCTCCGATTAAATCTCCTATGGAGTCAGGAAGCATTAATATGGGTAAGTTCGTTAATAACTAGGCTTTGGCTCCTAAGAAACCTAATTCCGCTAATAACTAGGCTTTGGCTCCTAAGAAACCAAAATCCTTCTCAGAAGCCATTGCGAACTCCACCTCTGTTATTAGCGCTAGTGCTAGGTTTAATCTTGCTATCAATAATGAGGCCGAACAAGAAGGTAAGAACTTTGGGGTTGCTTCTCCTTCCTTTTTCATTTCTCCTAACCCTGAAATGCTCATGGAAATTATGAAGGAAAAAAATAGGTTAAGAAGCTCCGCTATTTTCTAAATGCTGCTGTTGAAATTGAGAAATGTCCACCCAGAAAGTTTTTAGATGATTGTTTTCACAATTATTGGAATCTTAAGCTTGGTTATCATATTTCTTTTTGTAGACAATACATAAGGGCTTATTTGTCATCTTTTTTAACAATCATGATTCTCAGGGTGCTATTCTTAAGAAACAATATTGCACCATTGGTAATACTTATTTTCGTGCCCTTGCCTAGACTCCTGAGGCCATTCATGCTGAGGTTATGGCCCTCTCGGCCCCTCGGTGGATCTTAGTTAAGAAAATCCCCCTTTCCTTTGGTGGTTTTTGCCTTAAATTCTGGAACCAATCGAAAAATTTATCAGAATGGATGACTCTGTTAGGTTAGTTCCTCACATGGATGCTAGGGTTTTAATTTCTTTGAATCTTGGTAAAGAAATCCCAAGTGATATCAGTATTAACATAGCTAATGATGTTTATTCCTACCCTATTGAGGTCCTTGGAGGTCTTAACACGTGCTTTCTCTGTAGGAAAGAGGAACACTTAAGAAAAGATTGTCCTATTATCAAGCGTAATCCACCCCCAACTAAGCCTTCACAACTCAACTCCTCTACTGGTATATCAAAAACCAACCCGGAACCAACAAAGAATAATATTCCCCCTTTGGATAAATCTGAGCCCTTAAAAGATAACTTGCTTCAATCAAACAATGTCTCTCAGACTCTTGCCATTATCCCGGACTCCACCCTGATTATTTGCGATTACTCTACAGACGACTTTCAAACTGTCTCAAAGAATAGAGAAAAGTGTGCAAATAAGCAGGCTAATTTCCCTCAGTTTGTTTCCCCGCTGCCTACTCTCGCCAAAATTAACTCTCAGCAGATTCACCCTGAAAACTCACAGTCGTGCTCTCCCCCTGCACATCAACTCAATGAGAATCCTGTTGCGGCTTTCTCTAATTGCCCTAAATTTCCCACTAAAGATTTCAAGGAAATTACTGATGACTTTATCCTGGAAATTATTCCTACAGGTCCACCCCTATCTCCCCTTGTTTAGCTAAGAACCCTTCCATGGATTTGGACCTTGTTTCTCCAGCTTTGTCTGATAATGATAATAGAAAAATTAAGGATGATTTCCTTACCTCTAAAAGAAGAGGGAGACCATTGGGTTCCAAAAATAAAAACTCCTCGGTGAAAAAATAGGATATTACCTCCTCGATTGATGTGCCTCCTTTGGAGGAACCTACTGGAGTTAATTTGTCATCTTCCACTATTGTTTCCTCATGAATTTCATCTCTTGGAACATTAGGGGCCTTGAATTTCCTGATATAAAGTTAGTTATAAAGCATTTTCTCAGTACTATTAGATCTACTAATGTCTTGATGTTACAAGAAATTAAAACTACTAGATTCGGGCTTGAATCCAACCTCAATTTTTTGTGGATGAATGCTACTAAATATGTCACTAATCACCCTTGTGGTAGAGGGTGTGTTGCCATCCTGATCAACCCCAAATGGGATAGCTATATTACTAGCAGTCGTATTTCACCCTTTAATAGAGTTGTTTGGGTTACTCTAAACTTTAATAACTTGATTTTCGGCATCTTCTCTTTATATGCCTCTAATGATTACAAGGAAAGATCATCTTTGTGGGCTTGGTTGGCCTCCCTCCCTAATATTCCTTGGCTTATGGGGGGGATTTCAACATGGTCTAATCTTAGGAGGATAAAATTGGTGGCCTCCCTTTTTCCTGGAAAGATACTGAAAAAATCTAGTGGGATAAATTGAAATAGGACAAACTTCTCTTTGATCCTATGACTACCAACAAAGACACTAATTCAAATCTCTGGCATACCTAGTGCAACTTTCAGCAAGGTTCTTCAAGGATCTACTCTAGACTTGATCGCTTCTATATTAATAAGAACTTCTTCTCGGTTGCTCCTGATGATCAGGGTAACCTTGTTTTGGTCACCCCCACCTCCCTATCTAACCACCACCCTATTTATTTCTTTGTTAGATTTAGTAGATCCCCTGTCCTTAGTAAAATCATCAATCCTAAGTTCATCCTTAACACTAGCCTTCTTAATGATGAAAATATCCTTGCGGCCATTAGCATTATCAGACTCATCAACAAAAGCCACTATCCCTCATCTCTCATGTTGATAGGTGGAGTATGAACATTCTTGCCTAGCAGAACTTATTAAGAACTATAGGACAAAAGAAGGCTAAAGACTATAGATTCACTGAAAAGAAACTTATTTCTAATCTTAATGAAGCTGAAACTAGTATTCAAGCCAACCCTATCGATTCGATGCTTATCCCTCAAGTTGCTAGTGCTAAGGAAGCTCTTAGATAGAATCAAAAGCTCAAAGTCAGAGGGGCTAAAATTTGATCCCATGCTCATTGGTTCTAGTTTGGTGATAGGGGATCTAAATTCTTCTTCATCCTCATCAGGAAAAAACATGCCAATGAAACCATTGATAGGATTGTTGTTGATAATCATGAAATTACTGACATGGATTGCATCAAAAAGGCCTTTTCTGATTTCTATCAAAATTTGTTTACTTCGAAAGATATGTTGGAGGCCAGCTCCCTCAGGGACCAATGCAGAGGCCTTATTCCTAATAGGATATCTAGCATGGATGTCTCCCTTCTTAGCAAAGACATCTCTCTAGAAGAGATTGAAACTGCTATCAACTCTCTTAAAGATGACAAGACCCCTGGCCTAGATGGTCTACCTATTGAATTTTACAAAGCTAACATTAAATGGATATGCAATGACCTCCGTGAGATTTATGAGGAAGCTCTTAGCTTTGGTTCCTTGGGTAGCTCCATCAACAGAGGAATCATCAAGCTGATTCCCAAAGATGGGGATATGACTTTGCTTAAAAATTGGAGACCTGTCACTCTTATAAATGTTTCTTATAAAAATTTTGCCAAAATTTTGGCCCTTAGGCTTGAAACCATTCTTCCCAAATTTGTGTGCTCTACTCAAACTAGCTTCATTAAAGGCATATACATTCTTGAGAACTTGATTACCAGCTGGGAGGCCTTAAACTGGGCTAAGTACTCTCAGCAGAATTCAGCTATGTTTCTATTGGATTTCAAAAAGGCTTATGATAGGATCGAATGGAATTTTATTTCCATGATGCTGGAAGCCTTTGGTTTTCCTCCCTTCTTTTGTAACTCTGTTAAAATGTTACTTAAAGATGCTCATTCCCAAGTTGATATCAATGGGTCCCTCTCTGAGCCTTTCCCCCTTGGCTGCTCCATCAGACAAGGTTGTCCCTTGGCTCCTGCCCTCTTTTTCATTGCTTCTGATGCCCTCTTTTACATCCTCAGTGATAACTCTCTTTCCCCTATTGTTAAGGGTATTACCCTTTCTAATGAAACTGAGTTTATCAATTGTCAATTTTCTGATGATACGGCTATCTTTCATGAAGCTACTGAAGAATATTTTGATGCCCTCCAAAAGAAACTCAATATTTTATGTGATATCTCTAGGGCTCATCTTTCTTAGTCCAAATCTATATGTCTCGGATGGGTGGATCAGCCACTAGATTGGTTTAACAAGTATAATTTCCAGTGGGGAAGTCCTACAATATTGTTAGATATCTTGGTATCCCTTTCTCTATTGAGCCCTCTCTTAAAGATATATGGCTATGGGTTAAGGAAAAAATCACCAAGAAGCTGAATAAATGGCACAACAGATCTTTATCCCTGGCTGGTGGAGTGCAGGTCTACCAAAAGATCCTCTCCTCTTATAAAATATATTATTCCTCTGCCTGGATATTCAACAACTACCAAATCTTAGAAATCCAAAAGGCCATCAAGAACTATCTCTGGTTGGATGGAAAAGGTAATAAGAAGCTCCATGATATTAAATGGGAGTGGTATCATATTGACAAGGTCCTTGGGGGTCTGGGATTGAAGGACCATCAAACTGGGGGCTTAGCACTTGCCTCCAAGTGGATCTTTCACTCTTTGGATGGGGATGATCCTTAGAAAGTTCTTGTTAGGAGTAATATTGAAAGGGGTTTCCCTAAGAATGCTAAATTCTGGAAAAACTTACCCTTTTGCGATTTGATTTGTGGAAATTTTCCTATTGTGGTTCAAGGATCTTTTGTCTTCAAATCCATTTGGAAAGACTAGAACCATGTTAGATATTATATCACAAACAAGAACCTTCATGATGATAAACAACTCTATGGTGAAAGATCCATTTGGTGGAATTTGCATTTATCTGGTAAGCCCCTTGCCCTCTCCCAAGGATGCTCTGCTAAGCACTGGTCTACCATTGGTATCACTCAGTTTGCTAATATTTTTGAGAATGACAGGCTCATTGAGTGGGATGAGCTGAAACTCAAGTTTAACATTCCTCTGTCTCAAAAAAAAACCTATAATATGATTGTTAAAGCCTGCAAGGACATTCCTTCTACTTTCCATGTTGACTCCAACAAATTTTTGAACATTAAATGGTCGGATGGAACCATTATAACCAGACTTAAAGCTAAAAGTATTTACAACATTATTGATTATAATGATTCCATCATCAACCATGTCAATTAAGCTTGGTACACTAATCTTGATGTTTCCTCCTAGAAGAAATACTTTGATAAGCTGTGGAAAATCCCAATTGATCCTAAGATTAAATGTTTTAAATGGCTGTTAATTCTTGATAGACTCCCCATTGGAAAGGACTTTTCTAAGATGCATTATTGTACTATTTGGAGAGTTCCTAAAAGTGGTAGACATTTTTTTTTACTGCAGTTTTGCTAAAGAGATCTGGCTCATGTTCGGTATCTCTTTTCCTACTAAGTTTAATATTTTTGAAATCATTACTGGTCATATTGATGGGATTAAGAAGGATACTAATCTTTTTTGGAACATTCTTTCTTCTAACATTCTATGGCAGATCTTAAAATGTAGGAACGAGAAAAGGTTTCAAAACAATCCTAGGGTTCTTACTAAATCTTTTCGAAGTCTCACCCATTTTAAAATTTTCTTGCAGGTTCATATTACTATGATGACTAATAAAGGCAAGTTTAAAAGAATTCTCAAGATGGGTTACACCACTTTCTTCTCCACTAAGCTTAAGGATGGTCACTTATGGAGGAGGCATATGGACAATTTCCAGCTATTTGAGAAAACTATTAAGTAGTTGAATGAGGAAGTTAGAAGGACTAATAAAAACACCACTGACAACATGATCCTCTTGCTCGATCAAATTTAGAACAAGAAGAATATTGTCTAGATGGAGGGCAGCTTGGGATGGACAACATGGGTTGATACTCATGATGACCTGCTTCATTAGTCTTTTTCCTCTTCTCTAGTTTTGATGTTTGGACTCTTTGTCTCTCTGATACTCTCATGGTGAGGCTTCACCTCTAGTTTTTTGTACTTCTCGGTGAAACTCTTGTATTTTGATATCCTTATATATAATACAAAAAAATAATAGTTAACTAGATTTAAGGAACATATTTGTGAATATTATGTATCTGCCTTAAAAATACAAATGTCAAAAAAATATTTAATTGATAAAATATTATGATGGAATCTTTTAGAAAAAGTTGCATGAATCCAAGTTTAAGGAAAAAAAGACATTTTCATAAAACATGTTCATTTGTTTGTGACATAGTACAAATAAATAAATAAAATGAATTAATCAATACTAATATTAAATAGTACATTAATTGAGAATGTACATTAACACCTCTCTCTCTCTCTCTCTCTCTCTCTCTCTCTCTCTCTCCAACCAACATGTTCTAAAACTATCATATAAATTGTGCATTAAAACATCCCACCAATGAAGAGTCGCCCCTACATATCATATGAATTTTCATGACGGTTTAGTCATTTCAATGTCTTTCATTTTACAATTTAACAAATATGCTCATTGGCAAAAAAAATTAATCAATAAGTTATATTAAATTCTTATAAATTTGAATATTTATATAAATTTAAATATTAATAAATATCAACTATATTAATTATTTTATAATTAATGAAGTAGTACAAATAATCTAGTTACTATTTTAAAACGTCTTATTATATATTAACAAAATTCAAATTATTTAAATTTCTAAACTTATATGCTTAATTTTAAAAAGATTTTAAATTAATCTAAATATATAGTAAATAATATTGAAACATAGATTATATATTAATTGTAAAAATTAGTAATATATATAAACATCTGAAACAAAAATCTGAAATATTTTAAAATGTAAAAACAGCCAATACAGCCTTCAAATTCCAGCCCTGCTGATATCCATCAGAGAGACTGACTTCTGCTATTATAGTTGATTTAATTAGATTTATCAATAAAATTTTAGACATTCTTCATGTCATTACCATTAATTATGTTTCCTTTGACGACTAGATTCTATATTACATCAACCTTAAACTTCCATCATTACTCCCAAGAAAACTAAAGATATCTGTCAAATTAGTGCCCAACCTTATATTACTATTCGCTATTTATATATAATAAAACCAGCAAGATTTATTGGAAGGCATAAATAGAAAAGTATTGATAAACAAAATATAAAATTTTGTAGATATGTTCAGACAGTGGCAAAGCTCAGTAAGTTATTTATTGGAGATAAATCATGCTAGAGAATTAAGCATTTAACATGAGACATAAAAGGATGAATGATCCGTAAGTGAACAAATCATTTCTAATAACAGCAAACTCCGATTCCTGGGCCGCATCGATCAACAAGGCAGCATGTAAACGTATTGGCAGGGCTGCTGTATTGACTACAATCCCCGTCAGTTTGGCACTGTATAATACCCTCGCAACCATTACCATCTCCCTCTGCTATCCCTGACATGCACATTACCAATGCAAACATTAACACTAGGCAAATGATTTTGTTCGCCATTTTCCTAGATGCTCTAAAGATAAATGTTGGTAGTTAAGCAGCGATGGGGGAATCCAATTTATAGGGAATTGGAAAGCCTTCGCCGGCAGTTTGTACAGGTTTGATTCATGCAAGGATAGGAATATGCGTTCCCCGTTTTCAGCTATTTCATTCTTCGCCGGCTCTTTGTACGTTTGCACTGGTTTGAATCCTCGTTTTCTACGCCATTCTCTACTCTATCACTTCTCCGGCAGTTTGGACTCTTCGGTAAATTACTATTACTATTGTCATATGGGAGGACTCAATTGTTTTTAATGGAGAGGCTAATTCTCAGTTCGGCGTTAGTGAGTGGAGGTTTGCCGTTAACATTGTTGTTGGTTTACTAGTTTGGAATCAATGATACGTTCAAATAGTTTATGGACGATGAGTTTGTAGACCAACGCACCCTCTGAATGGTGCAACTTTTAGGAATAATGCAATGCCAGATTTATCCTTGTGTTCAAAATATACATCGTTTTTCATGTATAATAAAGTAAATTGAGTTAATCATTATTTAAATAGGTTTTTTTAAAAAAAATTATCAATGGCGAAGACTTTTGTACATTACATTTAAAAAGTATATATTTATTTTTAAAAAGTATTTATTTATTTTACAAGTGGAAGTACAATATTTTTGTCATTTTTTTTCTATATATCAAATAAATTGGATTTTGTTTTTTAGATACGTTATGCTTAAATTTTCATAAAAAATAATCACTTTTGAACATTACATCAAAGGAAAATTATCTCTTAGAGTGGAAGAATATACTTTTAGTTAGTTTTAGTTCGTACTCAACATTAAATCAAAATGATGTCACGAGTCTTTTAGCTTTCTATTTTACTGTTAATTTGGAGGGAAGTTATAGATCTAAGAAAAATTTAATGTTTACATTTGAAAATGAACTTGTTTCTCAATATTTTCATTTTTATTTTTTTTGTTGGAGGGTTCGGACCTGTGAGGCAGCCCAGCGAGGAACAAAGCCTGCAAGCCACCAACCAGCGAAGGCCACCATAGACATTTTTAGGAACCCGATACGGGCCCACTCGTGCCTGAAACCTCTTCGGCTTAGAGCCAAGGACTGAGAAGCATCCATGCTACCAAATTCACCTGGGGCACGATCCCAGCCTCATCTCTTATGATGTCAGAGCCTTGCACTCGGCAAGACTTGATCCCTAGTGGGCTCGTTGTGAGCCATTCAACTTCAATATTTTCATTTTTTTTAATTTAGGAAGAAATCTTATTTTTCTTATTTCTTAAATTTATTTTATTTTCATATAACAAGATTCAATTTTTAAACAAAATCTAAAAAAAGGTAATTCACCATCAATTTTCCTAATCATTTTTAAATTGATTTAAATACTTCAATAAACAATGAGAACCTAACATTTCCAAATGTATCTCCCACATATGCACATTGAGTGTCTAAATGATTAATAGAGATACAAATTAAAGAAGAAAATATGTCATCCTATTCTCCTTGTACTCCAATCTATAGATTTATGAACTTTCATTTATGCAAGAACTCTTGCAATAAAGAAAATCTACTTTCTTTCCTTTTGATCTTCTAATTGTTACATTCACACAACTTTTGAAGATAAAATCTTTTACTCACATCCCATTTTTTAGAAATTAATCATCTCCACGTCTTCGAGAAGCTATGGATGACATTCTTGTTGGAGTTGTAAACAAGATAATTGGACCACATGCACCGTAGTTTCCTCAATTTATTTCTATATAAATTCATGAATGAATATATTGAGAAATCTTCTAGACTTTCTATTATGGATTCTTATAGTTTGTCCATTGATTAAACTCTTTACTCTGCTATTCAATCAAGTAGAATTAGGTACAAATGTGGGCTGCCATAAGTTGTGTGTGTGCATGTGCTCTATGTGTATGTGAAATTCATTCTTTTGAATTAATAATATGTATGTCACATTGAAGTTGGAATGCCCTGACTCATTGTGGATACTATGGACTTCCATGAGCTATTTTTAGCTTCAACTACAAGGGGTTACAAATCATATGGGAAGTGATGTTATGCATTAGAGATCTGAAATAATAGCTCACAAAATGAGTAAAAAAATGCATGTTGGACGCAAGTTAGTTTAATGTGTAGTATTCAATTGGTTCTATTGGTATTGAACTTAGGGGCTTACTTTATGTATGCAATGTTGATTTTTATTTTAAGCGAAGAAATGTGAAATAATCCGAGAAGCAATTATAATATATTGCAGAGATCTTGTGGAAAAAATGACCTTCTTGTCTTTGCTTTGGTTTAAAATGAGAGTGATGGGGTTAAACATTAGTGAAAGGAAAAATTCGTTATTTCCTTCCCTTTGCTATTTCCTCTCATAGTATTGTCATTTCATGTACATTATGTGCTTTTAATATCCTCTTTTTATGTTTTTGAGTATATGTTATTTTTTATGCATTTTAATGTTGTAGGGATAGCTAAATGTAAATCCTAGACTGTAAGAAAGAAGCCCTAAGCTAGGAGATTTAAATGAATAATAACAATATGCAATTTTTGGTTTTGAGAATATATAATAATTTGTATTGGTGTAAGAACCTGATGCTAATGTAGGACACTAACATACAATCATCAGGTGATCAGAGAACTATAAATAATGTCGATAGTATTGTAGAATATTTTAAATGCTTATAATTAATGCTGGTAATAAAAACTAATTAAATGTAGTTGTGATCATATTGATGCAGAGGCTATTAGGACTCATAACCTTTCACTACACAATAGAGCATTTTCCATCTTTATTTTGTACCACACTCATCTAAAGCTCTCAAGAGGAACCTGCTTCTTGGAAATTAGGCCTCTCAAAGGAAATCATACATTCCCAAATCCAAATACTCTCAAACTACACCAATGCCCTTAAGACTAATGGATGATCACAATATCAACTTCAAGCACTTATATTCATCATGTAACATGTTAATCAGGATTTAATACTATCACTGTCTTATTCATGAAATTTATCCATCTTAGAAGAATTTAACCTTGATTAAACACCATACAACAAATTATTAGAACCCTCTAGAGAACCATCATACCATTTTGTACTTTCCATTTATATGTAACAATATAACTATACCATAACCTTCACTAACTCACAACCTTGACTGTGAAAATTAGATTGAACAATGAAACAAAGGAACCACTCCCAACAAGATGATATAGAGCCCTTAGAATAGATGGATTATATCAAAAAATAATCCATCCAAACACTTAGTGAGCACCCCTTAGTTGCAAACCAAAATAAAATAAGCAAATTCTCCATTTGGATAGCCACCAACCCTGCAGTTTTATAGATCATCACTCTGTCATTCATAAATTTCAATGTAGATAAAATTAGGCCAATCCCTCCAGTAAGTTTGTAAAAAAAAATTAAAAAAAAGGTAACAACAGTGTATCCAAAATTTGTAAAGATTCAATGGTGCAATTAAAAGTTATTCCTTCTGTACCAAGACTATTTTTTACTGACAATCAACAATGAAAAATGCATCTATATTCCGCCTAGGACATCAAATATCTTTCCATTATACACATCCGTCAAACCTTAGACAAAAATAAATTCAAAGATCATTTTAAACACTATTAAAATCCAAAACGTAAGAATTTTTCATTCGTGCAATTAGAATATATTGTTCAAACATTGCCCAAACCCCCAAACAAATAGGGTTTTGAGCTATTTTTGAAGAAGTGTGTGGATCTCTCAATACAGATCACGATAGATCCTCAAACCAATGTTGGAAGAAAGGTGTTTCATCAAATTTTAATCCCCAACCAATTACAAGTTGAATTCAATCAATGCAAGAGAGGAATGGATGACTGTTGTCATTAAAGAGACAAAAATAGACGGGAAAACTAATTTTTATTCCTCCTTGATCAACCCTTTACATGTTTTTGACTCTCCATCTCCTTCCCCCATTGGATACATACCTAATACACTATAATATGCTTGTGTGGTTGGTTAAAAATGACCCACAACCAACTGTTAACAAAACAAACCCATCTTTGACAAATGTTGCAAAGTTGCAATTTTGTAATTTTTAATGGCAACTTGACAACTTTTCCACCTATGACAATCATTTGTCCAACCTATTTTGATCATTTGTCCAACCTTTGACCATGGTTTGACCAACCAGGCCCTGATAGCTATAAGAGACCAATTGGCTAAGAAGCCTTACAATTTGATTCATCAACATTTGTAAATGGTTTGAGTGACCTTATTACATCAAAATATAACTCCTACATATGCTAAGTCACCTTATTCAAGAAATTTGAAGGTGCTCCTACACTACATATGAAACTAATAAAAGGTAAGGAATGATAATTGAATCTAACCACATGTTCCCAATCCAACAGTACATATTGAGAAAAAAGCCTAATGCTAAAACTAGTGCATGCCCTAAAGGCTGGTGGGAAAACACTAAATAGTGATCAAAATCCTTCTTAAAGGTTCTTCAGGATAAGTTGAAATCTAATTTCTTTAATATTATTTTTGACAAAGGAAATAGTAGTTCTGTAAAAGTTGTGGATAATTCAGTTAAATAATTGATGGCATCATCTAATGTTTTCAACATAGATAGTCCCCTTAATGTTTTCATAAATCACCAATATATGAAATGATCCCAAATTAGAAAATAAGGCAATGAAAGCTTAATTCATATTGATGAAAATATGCAACTAGTAACTGATCTTAATGTAGTTGGTAGGGGTGACTACAGTTACAAGGCATAACAGTATATTTTTTAAAATGCTAACCTAACATGCAAATAAAGGTAACTTAAACTTCTTTCTTTAAACATGTAATATGAAGAAAGCAATAAAAAAAAATTTAAAAGGTACATGATACACTAAATAGATTAGCTTCAACTAAGCATCATTTACATTCCCAAGTAGTAAAAAAAACAAGAATTACAATTTGGTGTATAATTGCCATTTCCATATTTTAACTGATAGCGTTAAGCATGATAAAGTACTGAAAAAAAGATAAGGAACCTGATATGGTCTGAAACAAGTTTGAAATTTCCTATTCAAAATGCCCAACTCGAGCTCATAGAAAAAGAAGAAAGTCATTCACATATTTTTCTTAGCAACAATGTTATCAAGAAATAAACCCTCAGATTTTATGTTCTCATGTAAAGGAAAAAGGATGTAGATTGGGTTAAATTCATTCATGTCTCTTTTGTTTCCATTTAGTTTCACAAGTAATCGACCAGTCCAATTTATCCCTTCTCTATGTTGGGAATGTGAAGCCCAACGGTCACATGACCTTTCGCATTCCCTCCTTTTTTGTCTTGTAGCTGAACATGATTGTATATATACATGTGCATAGCCATGTAATGTAGATTGGTAAATGATAAAGGAATTCCCTGCTGAAAGTGGATGTAGCCATTGTTGGTGAACCACTATAAATATTTGTGTCATGCATCTTTGATTATTGTGTGTTTTATTTTATGTTTTAGTTTTAGTTGTTTTTATCATGTTTCTCTGCTCATTTTAAATCAACAATTGGTATCAAAGCCATTTTGGCTTGAGCAGAGATGGATGAAGAAGATGATGACACTGATTTTGTTATTGACAAATTTCTTGAGAATCTGCATTTGGCTGAAGAGAAGGATGCTTAAGCAAGTGAGGAAGAAGTTGAGGAAGTTGTGAGATTGAAGGAAGAGAAATTTCTACTCACAGACCAACTAATTTGTATGGATTAGAAGTTGGAGGTTATATGTCGTATAATGAATGTTGAAAAAGAAAACTTTGAGAAAGAGTGGGAGTTATTTGAACAGACCCTGTTTCAGGAAGAGGAAAATGATGGGAAGGGCTATCAGATCTTGACAGAGGACTCTTTCCTCGCAAAAATTTATGTCTTGTTGATAGAGAAGTTTTCCCTTGGTGGAAAGAAACCACAAGAGGATTTAGGGTGCCTGGCAACTGGAGATTTCAGGAGCGCAGGGATTACAGAGCTCAAGGAGGTCAGAGAGAGCCCTTGGCTCAAGGCTGTGTGTAATCCCTGTGCTCCTGAAATCTCTAGTTGGGCAATTGAGTTGAGTGATCCAATAAACAATAAGAATTTAGCCTTTCAAAATGTATTTCCCACATATGCATATTGAGTTTCTAAATGATTAATAGAGATATAGTTTAAAGAAGGATATATGTAATCCTATTTCTTGGTGTAAATTAACTCACCTATTTGTCATTAACAATAAAAAGAAATTATCTTATCAATAGATATAATTATTAACTTTCATTTATTGAAGAACTCTTCCAATAAATAAATCTACTTTCTTTCCCTTTGATCTTCTAGTTGTTACATTCACACAATTTTTGAAGATAAAATATTTTAACAACATTCCATTTATTAAAAATTAATTATCTACATCAAAGTACTAATTAAGAAGATAGTATTTATTGAGTCAACATTCATTCTTCATTTTTACACTATATCATATAAAATTAGAAAGAAAAAAAATATTTAAATAGAAAAAATATAAGAAGCATATGTGTTGAGAATCATCACTCTTAATCAGATGGAAGGGAATCACCTAAATCAAAATTTAAAAAATTATAGAACTATGTTTTTATATTGATATAATATATGTTTTCTAATATTATTATATATTCCATTTCATTTACTTTTGTATATGCTATTGGATAATTTTTCAATTACTTTTAATGATTACTTTATATTAATATATAGAAATATGTTGATTACATTCGAGACTATTACTAAAAGTATCAAACCAACTTCACAAAACCATCTATGCCCACACACGAGCCATAATTGGCTTCCATAGATATAACCATACTAAAGCACCAGATAGAGATGCAACCCACCATAAAACTATCAACCATGCTACCTGAAGACTATATAGCATTACTCCCAGGATCATACAATTGGCATTACAACATCTTAGAGTATATTAGATGATAAAAAATCAATTTCTTACAGATGACAACCAACAACCCAAAAAATACATATATATACAACATTCAAAGTACTCATAAAGCACATAACCATATACTGGGACATATCAAAAAACTAGCAGGGGCCATTTTGAAACCTTCATCTAATTTGGCATTTCACTCATTTCTACCAAAAATCCTAGAATATTTTGTAGCTATCTCCACCATGACCTACTTTCCCTTTTCATTTTTCACTGAGGATGAATCATTTGTGTGCTCCACATTAAAAAGTCTAGGGCATTGCAAAGGGTGAGAAGATGAAGCTAATGGTCTGATCCTAATTAATATGAATATTGCATCAAAAATATTAATAGAATTGGTCATCATAAAGGAAGGACTTTAGCCAACCCAACCATCTCCCTTCTAAAATGTGAAGAAAGTTCAGCATAGGTAAGTTTTAATGTCAATTCACTTATTTTGTAAAGATATATTTTCTACCAAGGATTTAACATTAAATAGTATAACTCATAGATCAATCTCATATTCTCAAACATATACAGGTCAGAGTCAACATTGGTGGCATTGTCCCTTCGCTACCAAGGACATATACTAGGTCTCATGTCTGCGTGAGGAGACAGAGAGGCGAGGTACATGAGAGTTCTATTTTAAATTTTTTTAATTTATTACTATTGACTATGATTTAGAATTTTTATTTTTTATTTGTAGAAACCATATAAATTAAGTAATCTAACTTGGGGTTTCACTTTCATGTTTGAATGTAGGATCCATCAGAGCCAAAGAGTACTTCAAAGAGGCTGCATTTTGATGATCCACCAGTAGAATAGGATGTCCTAGAAACATTTGTAGTTTAACTTCTTATTTTGAGATTATATATGACACATTTTGAGATGGTTTATGCCACATTTTATCTCTATATGTTGATTTTGAAAATATGTACAAAATTATTGTTCATTTTGACATATATGGAACTTGATATTCGATCCAATTTGTTAATTGTATGTTCATGTGTTTATTGTTAGTATGTAAATATTCTTGTGTGTATGTACTCATGTTTAGGATTTATGCCTTAAGTATATTTAAGTACATTCTTCATAACCTAAATTCATGTGTATGGGCTATGTGCATGACTTAAGTGAATTCATGTGTATGCTTTATAATCTATGTGCTACATGTATGCCTCATGACTTCAAAAAATTTATGTGCTACATGTGTTCACATGTGTAATTCATCATTTAAGTGAATTCATGCTTTATGTGCTACATTGTATTCATGTGTATCTGACGCTCTCAACCAAACAAATCCTTTAAAATTCACTTCACAGATCTGATGATCACCTTGTCAAATCAATTCTTCTACAATGTATCATGTTAGAACTCTATTATACATGTCAAAGACACATCATTCCATGAGAATAAGTAATCACAATCATGGAATGATGCTTCTACATCAAGATTTTGTCAAACTATTATTGAGAAAATAATGACCTATCATTCTAGGTACTAAACCCTCCTTTCTAAGGTCTCTAGGCTAGGGCTTGTTTAAAAAGACTCTTTCAAATCTCTCTAGATCCCCCCAATAGATCTAACACATCCCTATGGACCCCAATATCATAGATCCATCACAAAATATAATCATCCTTTGGAGTATATAGTCATAACAATGACTGGTGTAGCTTCATGCACCTTCAATCAACATTTATCACCATTTGTGGTCTCTCCACCACCATATCATGCATATCCCTACAACCAAAGACTATTGTACAAGACAGGTCAATTAATTCCCTGCCTTCAAATACCAATGAAATGATGCAATACAAACATGGAAGTGATAACATGACAATAGATAATCAATTTACTCCATTTCCAATCACAAACACATTCCACAATGTATTCAAATGCCTTGGTTTACTGATTGTACCCACAGGCCAGTAAACTAGGCTACAAGAATATATATTTGTTTATTGATTTGGAACCATTTACATTGGTTCTCTATCGCACCACTCTACATACTAAACCATAGTCACATAGATCTCCTCTAATAGATCCCTAAACACTCTAAAATCGACAGCAACTAACTCTAAAACTATCTACAATAGTCACAAACTGACCCTTAAGGCTTATTTTTCCAATAAGGAACTATTACACCATTTTAGAATATTTAGTGCATTTACATCATTTTAATGACTCTATTAGCCACATTATAGTCAATGTTTACCTTCAAGGTCTTTATCAATGTTACACAATGATCATCAAAACATTACAAACATGTTTAAAACACATTTAAATGACCATCCTTAGTCTCTTTACATTTTCCAATGACCCTTTATGGTCATGTCACCATCTCCCTTAGAGGAAAAACATTTGTTCATTGTGGGCACAAACTTATGCTTCCATCATGTCTAGTTGGGTAGTTTTACCCTAGAAATGGTCCCACTTTGCCTCTTGACACAACAAAATGCTAGTCGACATACCAAAATGCTAGTCGACATACCCAATGGTGCTTAGTGCACCTTGGGAAAACTTTCATCTGGCATGGGTCCAAACATTCTAGTGACTTCATATTTGAAATGAGGTTGTCACTAGTGTTTACCTAACCAACAAGAGCTAATGGTGTAGACCATTCAGTGCCAGGATGTGAATAGTTTGGAAGAAACCCAATGATGCAACTTTAAACTCACCCTCACTATAAGCTTTGGCATCAAGCAATATTGGCATGCCAAATTCAAAAAAAATTGAATATCCTAGAATGGAGAGATGTTATTGTAGGCCTCATAAACACATTCATGTAGGATCTCATGGTTCTTCGATACCTCTCACGGGGTCTGAGATATGAGCCTAAAAATATTGTTGCTCAATCATGCTTAGTGAACCTTCGGGACACTTTGGTCTGGCATGGTCGCGAACGTTCTAATGACTCCATGGTCAAAATGAGGTTGTCACTAGCATTTACCTACCCAGCTAGAGCTAATAGCATAGACCATTTAGTGCTAGGATGAATGGTTTGGAAGAAACCCAATGGTGCAACTTTCAACTGACCTTCACTATAAGTTTTGGCGTCAAGCAGGAATGGCATGCAAAATTCAAAAAAAATTGAATCTCCTAGAATGGAGAGAGGTTATTGTAGGCCTCAAAAACATGGTCATGTATCATCTCATGGTTTTCTGATACCTCTCATGGGGTCCGAGATATGAGCCTCAAAATATCGTTGCCCAATCGTGCTTAGTGCACCTTGGGGACCCTTTGGTTCGGCATGGTCGTGAACATTCTAGTGACTTCATGGTCAAAACAAGGTTGTCATTAGCATTTACCCACCCAACTAGAGACAATGGCATAGACCATTCGGTGCCAGGATGAATGGTTTGGAAGAAACCCAGTGGTGCAACTTTTAACTAACCCTCACTATAAGTTTTGGCCTCAAGCGAGATTGGCCTGCCAAATTCAAAAAAATTTGAATATCCTAGAATGGAGAGAGCTTATTGTAGGCCTTAGAAACATATTCTTGTAGAATCTCATGGTTTTCCTATACCTCTCACGGGTTCCGAGATATGAGCCTCGAAAGATTGCTGCCCAATTATGCCCAGTGCACCTTGGGGACACTTTGGTCTAGCATGGTCACGAATGTTCTAGTGACTCTATGGTCAAAATGAGGTTGTCACTAGTGTTTACCCACCCAATCAAAGCTAATTCCATAGGCCATTCGATGCTAGGAAAAATGGTTTTGAATAAGCCCAATGGTGCAACTTTGAACTGGACCTCACTACAAGTTTTGGCATCAAGCGACATTGGCATGCCAAATTCAAACAAATTCAAATCTCCTAGAATGGAGAGAGGTTATTGTAGGCTCAGAAAAATGGTCTTTTAGCATCTGACATTTTTCCAATACCTCTCATAGGGTCCGAGATACAAGCCTTGAAAGATTGCTGCCCAATCGTGCTTAGTGCACCTTGGGGACACTTTGGTCCGGCATAGTTGCAAACATTCTAGTTACTCCATGGGTGAAATGGAGTTATCACTATTTTTTACCCTCCCAACCGGAGCTAATGATGTAGACCATTCGGTGCCAGGATGAACGGTTTAGAAGAAACCTAATGGTGCAACTTTCAACTGACCCTCACTGCAAGTTTTGGCGTCAAGCGAGATTGGCATTCCAAATTCAAAAAAAAATTAATCTCCCAAAATAGAGAGAGGCTATTGTATGCCTCACAAGCATGGTCTTATAGAATCTCATGGTTGTTTGATACCTCTCACAAGGTCTGAGATACAAGCCTCAAAAGATCGTTGCCCAATCGTGCTTAATGCACCTTGGGGACACTTTGGTCTGGCATGATCACGAATGTTCTAGTGACTCCATGGTCAAAATGGGGTTTTCACTAGCATTTACCTACCCAACCAGAGCTAATGGCATAGATCATTTGGTGCTGGGATGCAATCCTTCAACACTATCCCTTCACCCTAGGAAATCACCATTTTACTTTGGACACATTTGACCAATTTTGACACAATGACTCCAACTATGACATCATTTGATGATACAAATGTACATGGAATTAAGAAAATAAAAATGTAAGGATACAAAATTAAGATGATACAAATATAAGGATATAAAATTCATTGTAAGGAATCATAATTTTTGCAGTTTACATGGCATTAAGATGATACAAATGTAAGGATACAAAATTAAATATGTATTTATAATCAAATGGTACAAATTAGGATATACAAAATGTGGGCTCTTAATATTTGCAAATAAACCCCATGGGCCCTTTTATATTTGAAATTTTTCATCTAATATGCATGATGAAGCTCATTTTTGTTTATATATACAAAATTTTGCATCTAAATATGCACATTACAATCGATTGTTGTTTTTATATATAAAATTTGGTATCTATATATGCACATTATAGTTTATTGTTATTTTTATATACAAAATTTGGCATGTAAATATGCACATTATAGTTCATTGTTGTTTTTATATGCAAATTTTGGCATCTAAATATGCACATTATATATCGTACAAATTCATTGTATATCATTGATACAACATATTATGAATAAATATATCAATATTAGTAAAAGTATGAGATATAGAATTACTCAAAATCTTAGATACACAACTATATATAAAAAATAAGTGTCATTTTCACTCCTAAAGTGTATAAGTTTAACACATGGTACTCGATGACATCTACATTCCAATCCCTACATTAAGAAGGCACAAGAAAAGTTAATAGAGAAAAAAAGAAGTTTATAGGTTGACAAAAAGATTATGAATGTATAAGTAACTAAACAAACCAAGGAACATGACTATCCAATGCATAATGAAGTTTACCATCATAAAAGATGGGCTAATAAAATGCACACCTCGATCTTCTATATCTATCATATATGTATCCAATTGCACTTACAATCCACATACAAAACCAAGTTTATTGGCTCAAATAAATGAAGCAAAAAAATACAAGTAATTTATTGAACTTAACCGTAATAAACATGAAAAACCTTGTAGTGAGTTGAACTTACCTACTAAAGTGTGCTTGAAGGGTCATCTCTGTGCTTGAGGGTATTCAATATTGCTTCATGATCAGCAGTACTAATAGTCCAAAGTTCCTTTGTCTTTGGTTTTCCTTGATGTTTCAACAACTTAACATTCACTTCTATAACAAGGTGTGAATACATGAGAATGGTTTTGTGCTTCTCATAGTCTTCAAACGTAGGAATTCCATTATTTCTAATCATGTATGTGTGTAACCATGTTCTTGCAAAAATATTTGATCATGTTGGATATGTGAACATATCATCCTTTGTCATCGGTTGTGCAATTTTTTTCTTTCCTCATACACAACATGCTAACTAGTAATTCGATCTCTCATCATTCCCTTGTGGTGCAACCCATTCAAAAATGTGTCCTACCTGTAGCAGATCTGAAAGATGGTTATAGTCAAGTGAACAATCCATGTCATCATTTATTATAGAGAGTGCGACAGATAGAGGAATTAGATAATGTGAAACCCACACATCAACCCACTCACTTAACTCACACTAATCCCAATCACACTAAAGACACCTCAGATAATAAAAATCCAACTCTTATTTCCAAATGGTCCATGTACTAGCATCTAAGCTTCGAAATGAATGCATTTTTGAAGAATCTTTCATGGTTTGACAATCCAACCTATCTCCTATTGTGCCCAACTCAACCAACCTAAAGAATTTGTGCACTGCATTCTGAAATAAAATTAGCTACACTATATTTTTTGTAACCAACTCACATCAAGAGCCTTCACCTCCATTTTTGGTGCACGAGCACCAAGGTCAGGGACACGACCTCAAGGGTACACCAGGGTCACTAATAGGCCTTGGATGGATTTGAGGGACAAACATGACCAACTTGGGTCATTTTATATTTTAATAGACCTTAATGGTCATTTGATGATGTTTTTTAATGATTGATAATCCTTTGTAAAGGATCATGACATGTAAGCCTTAATGGCATTTTGTACGGGCTAAGTGTACCTAGGGGTCACTAGGGGTGATTGAGCTGATCCTAGGTTAGTTGGATTATTCAATGAGCTATAAGGTTAATAATGTTTTTAAAATGGTTGATAGAGCCATAAAAAATGATGTAAATGCACCTATAGTGCTAAATGTGAAATTTGCCTAAAAATGGCAAGATATGGCCTAGTGAGCCTTGTAGGAGGGTTTAGTATGGTTTAAGGTGTTTAAGGATATATAAAAAACCTTTAAAAAGGTAATATAAATGATTTAAAGGCATAAGAGGAAAGGAGTTATCGAAGTTGACAACTGGTTGTCAACTAGACAACAAAAACTTAACAAAAAACTAACTGTAACAGTCAAATAACTCACTGCTAGCGGTTTGTCTTGGGGAACCGACCTTAGTAAGGATTATAGATGGAGTATAGGCATGATTTTTAAGAGAGAGGAGTAAGGTAAGGTTTATGGTGGAGTGAAGAGCAATAGAAACAATGTAAAATGTATTTTGTGCAATAAAATGTAAATTCTTTCAAGTTTCTTGTCTCTGCCCGTGAGGGTACAGTCAATGTATTAGGTGTCCAAATTGTATCTTTCATTGCAAACATGGATTGAAATGAATGTTATTATGATTTTCATTCATACCTACATTGATTTAAATGGTTTTTGTGAAGATTCATAATGGTTATTCTCTATTTTATAATGATTGTTCTTGTACAAGGACATTGGCAACAGTCAAATCTACTTGATGCAATGATGGATTTGAGAGATCCTACACCACCATGAATGGTAGAGGATGTGGGAATGGTTATTTTGATGTAATGAATTCTTTCAAATATGCTTCTATGCAGGGTATGCAAAGGATGAAAGAGTTTGATCTCTAATTGAGGAGATTTGGTGATTGAAGGGTCACTAGCCTTTGGGGACAATCATGGTCTGAGACATTTTCCCACATGAGGACCATGTTTTATGGTTTGGATGGTCATATTATGTTGGTTTAATATTTTTTGAACTATTTTTTTGATTGGTAAATGTTTGGATGTGTTAAATTGGAGAAGCCCTAGGTGTGAAGGCCTTAAATAGAGGGTTTGGTGGTTGGGTCTTTAAAACCTATTTTCTATTCTTGAAAAGTAGAAAATCCTTGGTTTAGGATTATGAGAAAACTCTTTTTGTGGTTTTGGTAGTTTGGGGGTGTTTCCAAATACCACTTGCTTTGTAGAGGGAGGCCTAAAAGAGGGGTAAAAGTTAGTACACCAGTAATTGTTTGGATAGATGTTCCAAAGAAGTGATAGCTAGTTTTGGGATATATAGTGTAACTCCAAAAAGGGTACTCAAATATGTATTTTTTTCCCTAGTTTTTTGGAAAAGGTTGGTGTAAAAATCAGAAAATAGGTCTAGCAGGGCTACTAGGAGGATGAGCCTAACTAGCTTGGGTTTTGATGGTTGAAGAACTTTCTTGGAGGATTCTAATGATTATAAGAGGGACATGGAGTTGTTTCTAAAGATTTATAGAGGGTGGTGGCATCATAAATCAGTTGTGCACTCTGATTGGGTGAAATTGGTATTGGATCAAAGAGGATGATCCTTGAGAAGGCCTAGTTGGTCTTGGGTGAAGAACATCAGTTGAGTCCCTCAAACTTGTAGATCAAGTCCACCATCCCCACCTCTACATCACAAGGCTACTAGGAGGATGAACCTAGTTTAGTGACTAGTTTGGGTTTTGATGGTTGAAGAACTTGCTTGGAGGATTCTAATGATTGGAAGAGGGACATGGAGTTGTTTCTAAAGATATAGAGAGGGTGGTGGCATCATAAATTAGTTTTGCACTCTGATTGGGTGAAGTTGGTATTGGATCAAAGAGGATGATCCTTGAGAAGGCCTAGTTGGTTTTGGGTGAAGAACATCAGTTGAGTCCCTCAAACTTGCAGATCAAGTCGACCATCCCCACCTCTACATCGAATTGGTATCAGAGCCTAGGACCATCCTAGGCTGAGAAGAGGAAGAATAAGTCTTTTGGGGTCACATGTACACTGGTTCCTTTGTTTAAGCCTTGGAGTTCCCATTTCCCTCCTTGTGTGTTCCAGAGTTGAAAGGTGTATTAGAGGTGTCAAAAGGATTCTTGAAGAGTGAGAAGATGTACATGACTAAATCTAAAAGGGAGTTGTATAATTATCTCAAGGGGTACATGGAAGATGAGAGGAAAAGAGACCAAGAAAAGAAGAAAATAGAAGAAGCTAAGAGGAGGCAAGAAGAAGAAAGATGGAGAAAACTTGATGAAGCTTTTGAAGAGAACCAGAAGAAGTGGGAGAGGATAGCCTCACTTCTTGAACAAGCATCAGATGATGATGAGGAGGAAGTGCAACTAATAGCACTTAAGGATGTGAATTAACCTTGTGACAAGGAGGTTCCTAAAACTGAATTAGAGATGGAAGAGGAGATTATTCATGATGATAGCAGAAACTCAAGTCTTGAGAGGCTTGAACGTGAATAAAATTCCTCCTCTTGCATGTTTCCCACCTTTCCTAAGCAATATAGATCAAGAAGGGGGGAAAGTGATATGATTTACTATCTCCTCTTTTGTAGTGTATTTTATGTGTTTGCGTGTTGTAATATGCCCCCCCTGTGATGTGCTACTTTATATATATTTTGTTTAGATTTATTTAGATGAAACTTTTTGCTCTGTTGCTGCAAGGTGACAAAGGAATTGATCTATCATGACATTTCTATATTTTTATCACACTTATTCTATATGGTGTTGCATGTTATGTCATGCATGTACCATTTTTCATTGTATTGTCTGATTGGGGATGATGCAAAAAGGTATCCATCTACTCTTTTTGGTATTCATGATGTCGGCCCAAAAAGACTCTTCTTTGAAACTCTTACATGTGACAATCTTCCATTGTGTTTATAGTTCTACTACCTTTTGATGATGGTCACATTTCATTTTGATATAATATCACATGTATTATCATATGATCATACTAATCTAAGAGTTAGTAGATCCCTTTCGTGCTCTCTTTTGTCATTTTCTCATTTCCCTTGATTTTTCCTTTCTTAGGGGCATATCATAGTGAAAATGTTTCTTGTGGGTGTATTTATTCTCTATTAAATCCATTGCTCTCTCTAAGGTGTTCACAATCGCTTTAATGTGGGGGCATACAATTCTGCTCTGTATTTCACATTTTTGCACACACATACACAATGATTCAATGAAACCTCTTTTATAGATGGCTAAAGAGACAATACTTTCCTTGTGTTCATATTTTATTTGTATCCCTTAATGGAGACAATGTTTTCCTTAAGGACTAATCCTCCTTCTCTTAGATCCCTTAATGGAGAAAATACTTTTCTTAAGGATTGATCTTCTTGTCTTTTACTTCCTATGGAGATAATGCTTTCCTTAGGTCTGATCACCTTTCTAGATCCCTTAATGGAGACAATGCTTTCCCTAAAGACTAATATTCCTTTATTTTATCCATATGGGGACAATTATTTTCTTAGACCTGATCACCCTTATTGAATCCCTTTATGGAGATAATGATTTCCTTAAGGAATGATCTTATTTGATGGGTTGACTAGCATAACATAGCTTGCTAGAACTTCAATGTCATGTTTTGAAACATTTTCTCTTTGATTGATCCATAGTAAGGAAATACCTTACTATTCTAGTGATGATCTCTCTCTCTCTCTCTCTCTCTCTCTCTCTCTCTCTCTAGTGTTTCCTCTTTTATCTTGGTTTTGGATTTAATGAAGACTAAAGTCACTTGGGGGCTTGATGTTTGTTTGTCTCCTTGACCTTGATAATATTTTTCTTACGCATTGATCTAGTTTACCATGAGCATGATCTTGTCTCATACTCTCACTAAAGTATGGGATAGATGTACCATCCTAAAAGTTTATCATTCATGATTGGATGCTTTATTAGGACCTATTAGACCCATTTTGGTGATTTCAAGGTTCAAATATCTTTTATGATTAATCCTAGCAAGATGATTATCTATTTCCCGAACCTTTTCACTCTCCTCGATCTCCTATTTAAATCTAGATGCATTTATCATGGGACTTATCATGAATGGTGACGTGTCCCTAGCTTTTGGGGCCCAAATTTTACTTAGATCCAAATGCTAGGATTTCCTTAGGGATTTTTAATTTGTGGTTGACCTAGATCAAATTTTAATCTTAAAATGATGGAGGTAGTATGAGAACCCCTTATCACTCCTCATTTTTGCATCCATGATCTATTATCTTGAGTGAAAGCATTTTGGAAATCAAGCTATCAAGTTTTCAAGTAAGAAAGAGAAATTAGATTCAAGATTTGAAGGAAAGCATCTAAGATCAAGATCTCCAAGTATCCAATTCTTAAAGATCATCCAAGTCAAAAGAAATCTTCTCCAATTGATGCAAGTTTCTCTCCCATGATGTCCAAGTAGAGGAATTATCAATCAAGCAAGAAGATCCATCCTTCATTCTTTCTTCTCTCACCTTCTTTGTACGTGTTATCAAGTATATCTACATTAAAGATCTAGGAGTATAATTTATAAATATATGCATTAGTGAGAGAATCATTAATTATACATTTCATTCCAAGGTCAACCCTTTTTATCTCAATCACATTCAAGCATATTCATGAATATGATCAATTTCTACCTTCGTTCATGAGGGTTTATGCAAGGTAAATCTATTATTTTCCTTCCTATTTGCTTTTATTCATATACATTTCATTCCAAGGTCAACCCTTTTTATCTCAATCACATTCAAGCATATTCACTAATATGATCGATTTCTACCTCCGTTCATGAGGGTTTATGCAAGGTAAATCTATTATTTGCCTTCCTATTTACTTTCCTTTATGCAATTTAATTTCATTTGTAAGGTTGAATCATAAATAGGGGTTTGACCAAGGCAAACCCCTTTTTCAACCTTTTTCCCTATTCTTTTATGTGCACAAATAGGTTATAGAGCAGTCAGATTAGATTTGGGAAGACTAGGAACAGTTAGAAAATCAATGAAAAATTGAGACAAAAACAAAGGAAACACATCATCATTGCCATCATGTTCTAGGAATACATTTCCATTACTGTCAAGTTCCTACCATTGTGAGCTCAAATTTCTATCACAAGTCAATTCTTTCTTTTGGTTTTTGTTTCCCTCAGTTTCAATTCACTGTATATCTACTATAGTCTATTTTTATGAATTTTTCAGTGACTTTCCTAGATAATTATTTACATTACTATATCTTATCATTTTCCTTTCATAAATTACATATTTTAGAGAAGGATCATTGTCTCACTTATTTTTTTAGTCTCCTCTTGAACCTAGTGAGGTATATTCCTTCCTAGGTATGCAATTCATCAAAAGGGAAGTGATCTATCCACACATAGATTTTTCATGCTTCTATTTTCCTTTATACAATTATAATAATGATTTAATTTACTATGTAACTAATCATAATAAGTTATATAATATTAACATATAAAAATTATCAAATGACAAGATGAACATAATCTAGAGCATAGTCAAAGGACAAGTGTTACAACTAGCTACAAGTCTTGGAAAAAAGGATTAGGAATAGGACCCATACCCATATCTTGATTAGTCACTACTTCATTATTTTCTTTTCTCATAACACTCCATATAGGATAACCTAAATATACCTTGGAGAGACCTTGGAGAGCTTGAGATTTTTCATTTAGTAGGTGGAGCTCATTTGTGTTGTTTTGGATAGTTTTGGATATTATTTCATTAAAAAATTATTTCCTTGTATTTTCTCAATTCTTCTTAGGTGTACAAACTATATTTTTTAATTAATGAAAATATATTGTTATATCATTTGTTATGAGTGTATTGATAATCATACTAGAGTATCATGGAATTAAGTTTCTTAATAAAAATAATTGGTGTTCATAAAATTCTTTAAGAACATTTTAAAGTCAATGGTGTCATGAATATTATAGTGAAACTTAAATTTAAAAGATAAAACTTTTAAATTCACGAAGATTTCATAAAAAATATAATTTTAGATATCAAATTGAATGTAAATTAAAATTATTAATTTCTAAGTTCATCTAAAAAAATATAATTTATAATAAGAGTGAAAAAAAATCATAAGTTAGCGGGAGATTTTATACCTCACCCAAAATATTCTAGCATAAAATTACAATCAAAAACTTGTAGGGGCTCTTTTTTATGAGATTTTTTTTTAATTAATCTTGTAACTTCCATTTTTCTACCACATAAGATCACTTGCCCCTAGAAATAATTTATGAATCTCCTCCATGAGATCACAATCTTAAAATATATATGATTTTGAATAGCTTCAAAAGATAACATATTTCAAAATAAGAAATTTCTATTAAAATTTTTAAGATCTATTTTCTTTATAAATAATTTCTAAGATGTGTCAATTCATGAAATCATTTTAATGTAACTGAATATAATTATAGATCATTTTAAAAAATTATTTCATTATTGATCATATTTAAATGCTTTATTAAAAATCTTTAATTGTACTCTCTAATCTTGATTATATTAAATGTAATTTATTTTGAATTAAATGCATTTATTATCTAAAACCTAACAAAGATAAGTTAACAAAGATCTTATAATTATGATAAAAGATGAAACTTTAAAAAAAAAAGAATTGCACCATAAGTTTAATAGTGCCTGCATATCTACATCAATGAACTTAAAAAAATTAATTAATGATCTTGCAAATGGTCCATCATAATGATTATAACTTATTTTCTCAACCCTAGTAAATAAGAGGGTATTCATTTTTGTATTGATCAAAGCTAGAAATTAATGACACATACCAAAATCCAAGGCCTAAGATGAACTTCGGATACTATAATTAAGCTTCTGACGATCAATATAATCATTTAAATGTGATATAAACTAAACAAAATAAGCTTCCAAGTAATTTAGATATGGTTTTCTTTTTTTCTTCTTTCCTTGTAAGACTATTAGAAAACACTCTCACAAAAATTGGTCATAGAGAATATAGAATTGAGACAAGCAAGATAAAAAAGGAAATACGACATCGTCATGATTCTAGAAATTGATCACACATACCAAAATGCAAGACCTAAGATGAACTTCCAATGCTATAATGAGACTTTTGACAACCAAATAATCATTTAAATATAATATAATTGAATTCTCAATTCCAATTCCATGCCTCAATTCTAATTCCAGGTTCTAAGGTAGATTGGCAGACTGCTCATTTTGGACCAAAATTAGAATTGGCCTATACCAATTCATCAATTTCCATTTTCCAATTTGAGGTCAATTCCAGCAACCAAATAGACAGACGTACCAAAAAAACTTTTCATAAAGAATAAAGAATTGAGACAAACAAGATAATGAAGGAAACATGACATCATCATAACTCTTCTTAAAGGTAGAGCCGAGTATTGGCACATCATCATCGTTTTTACAAAGAACGTCGAGTATTTGAGACACAATCAGAGCGAGAACTCCGAGTGCTTGCAAGCTTTCCGATTGCTCCCAACACTTGACGACACGTTTCACCTCTTGTCTTCTTGATCTGTAGTGACAAAGGAACCAACTTATGCAACAAATTGGCCACAATATACAGCGGTGTTTGAGCGTGTTTCTCAAAGAATCGGTGCTTAAGAAGCAAACTCGCAGTGGGTCTTTCTCTCGGATCATCCACCAAGCATATACTCACAACATCCTTGAAAGCTAGAGAAAATCTACGACTCTCATCTAATCTTGGTACAAATCCTTTCTTCAATTGATCAATCATTTTCTCAGAATTATTGAAACCCAACGGAGGACAGCCATAGCCAAGCTCAATGGCAAGAACACCAAAACACCAAATATCGGCCTTAAAATCATACCCAAATGAACAAACTTTCAAAACAGATGCTCCAAAGTCTCCCAATTTAAAAGTCCCATCGCCGCCCAGATAAATATTACCTGCCTTGATATCCCCATGAATAGACCTTCGCCATGAATATAAGCCAAGGCATGGAGAACATCTTTGAGCGCAGTTGCAATAATGGGCTCTTTTAGGCCATCGGGATAAGCTTTCTCCATAAGGGTTTTCAATGAGCCGCCATCCAGGAATGGCATAACTTGCCAAATATAATTGTTGGACATGAAAGTACTGTAATAATTCAAGATATTATCATGGCATAAAAGCATTAGAGCTCGCACTTGGAACCGCACTAGATCCCAATCAACTTTTTCTTTATCGAAGCATTTGATGGCAACAGTCTGACCATTGCTTAAACAGTTGCCGAGATACACAATGGAATTTGGGCCCCTTCCTATTTCATCGATTATTTGGTATTCCTGGGCTTCCCTAGGAAATTTCCCAGATGGCTTTTCAGAATCTTCCTTGACAACTATGTCACCATGGGGCGGCCTTGAAGGAATATTGAAGGAAACACGTTTTTTGTTGAGATTATTGAGGGCTTTTCTTAGAAGTGACTTGCGACGAACAGGTTGGACTGTGGAGAAGCAATTGCCTTCCATTTGTTCAAACTCTTTTAACTGTAAAAGATTTCTTCTTCTTCGTGTTATAAGTACGATATGAAATTATCTCTCGAGTAGACTGATCATGTATAAAATAGAATTGTATCCCCAGAGGAGCGCGTCTGTTGGTTTTATTATAGTAAACAAACCAAATCTACCCTTTTGTTAGACATTCAGTTGTAAAACCGGGCAAAAATTCAGTTGTCTATGCTATGCCATCAAATGCGTGGATAAAGAAAAAGCTGACTGGAACTTTATTATTCTTCTTCTCTTTTTTCTCAAATCTTACACTAACAATACTTTGGGAAAAACATATGATATTATTTTCGAATATTTTATAAAATAGTGTCAAGTTTATTACAACATTTATATTATCTTATATTTTTATATGATTATAATAAATTACACATATTCTCTTATAATAAAAAAATTCAATTAATACATTTTCAAAAATAATTTTGTTTCTTTTATATTATCATTTTATATTTTATTGTTAACTTTCACTCTCACATTAATATGGATCTCAATATTTTGAAAAAAAAAAAGAAATGGTTAATAATTCCTCTTTCTTCAACTTTCAATAATTAGACCTATTTGTTTGAGAATAAAGAGCTCTCTACAAAAGACACTATAGTTATATCAGGAAAGTACAACAATATTGAAATTTCTCAAAAACTTGAAAGTACTAACAGATCATACCTCAATAACATATTCTAATATGCTAAATTAGAACAAATTAATTCAAAAAATAACTATGCTACATTCATAACCATATGAAAAGTCGTCTTATGGCCCAAACAAAAGATGAGGTATGTTTGTGACAAATAAATGTATCTATCTACAAAGGATTTGAACCAAGGAATAAAAGCAACACTAAATGTAATAAAAATTAGCTTCTTTAACTATTGAGGGGGGCTCTATGACGAATCGCCTTTCTCTTCCTTGTGGTTGATCATCGTTGGTGGCAAGGGTGAGGAAATACCATGAACCTTACTTTAATATTTAATGTTGGCACAGCTATAATGAAATTTGGCAGCATGAAGAGTGGAGGAAGTAATATTTTTTCTGGCTGACAAAATATCTGTAGATAACTCTATCCCTAGTATCCTTACTCCCACAAACAATTTGCATGTTTGATAGATTGAAATGTCGTGAAAAATTCTTCAATATTTATTTTCTTGTTAAATGTTCCATTAGCAGTAAAATTAAACCAAAAAAAATATGAAATGTCATTGGATTGAAGCCTATAAAGTGGTACAATATTTCTTGTCAAGTTATGGTGTTAAATCTGAACCTAGCCAAACTTTGTGCTTGTAAAGTAATTGCGAGCAAAAAAAAAATGAAGAATTGGTGCTATTTGCATAGTTTAGTATGTACAGAATGATCCTCATGAAAAGTCAAGTTAGACCAATACAATTAGCAGTTGCTTATTGTCTGCGCAACTGTTTTGTTCGACAGAATGCCTTAAAACATGCATCGACATATTTGCTGAAATGAGGGTTTTGAGACAGATTATCGATATCGTATAAAGCATAACGAAGGTTAATTTGTTCTACTTAAAATACATGCATCTAAAGTATTTGATAGAATGCCTAAATCAAATGTCGATGCAAAGGATTCTATGATTGGATTGATGAGCATAAGCTTCTAAAAATAATATAAATTGATGAATAAATTGAGAAGTTCTTCTCCCATTGCAAGGAAAAAAACTTGTGAGGAAATGTGAAAAGCAACAATGGATGTTAGAAGGGTTAAACCCTATTTTTATAGGGATTCTTCTTCCAATCATATTTTGCAACTTCAAATGCATACCTAGTTTTCATCCTATAAATCTATTAGCTTCCACAAAAAACCTAAAACACTATTTACAAATTACAAAATCTACCAAGATCCACAGAGATAAAAAGAAGAACAATAAAAAATGAGAGGAAGAGTGACTCAAAAATTAATATATTTTACTACATATAAATATAAAGAGCCTTGCAAATATAGGTAAGGATAAAAAGGTTGGAAGGTTGGATACAACCATGACAACCCCTCTATAAGAAGGACACGTGTCATCTCAAATGACAGATGTAACACAAGTTTGTAACTAACATGAAAAGGTGTATCAACACTTGTCTCCACCACATGAGTTGAGACAATGTCTAAACTAATCTAAGAAAGATTAAGAAGATAAATATGAATAAGTCTAACTAGTAAAAGATAAATTCAAACTAGATAGATAATAAACCTATTTACACTAACACCCCCCCTTAAGTGAAACTTAGGGAGTAATGTATGCAACTATCATAATGGTGACGAATCCCATCTACAAGGAAATGCTAGGTACCCATGTATAATGCAAGTAACTCATAATCAAGGAGAAATGAGGAAAACCCAATGGGAACAAAACCTCCCTCCCAAAAGAGATAAGATGTAATGGAATGTATAACTGAAGAAGAAGAAGAAGAATGATATATGAGGGAAACATGATAAATCCTCACAAACTACTTCAGAATACTTCTAGCACAAAGTACTATATGTTCTCCCCATAGGTGATTAGAATGTAGAGAAGATCATATGACCCCCCCTAGAAAATATGAAGTGATGAACTCCATGTAGTCCTAGGAGATGGTCGACACTAGATGCCAAAGATAATCCATGAATGTTGAACAAGCTTCCTCCCCTTGGGAAGAAATAATACCATAAATGTGTGCAATATTACTTCTAATTTCGGATAGGAATATGTAGTAAGCAATATGATTGTCTCTAAATACTGCACATAACCCAAAGACTGAAATGATGTCACAAATGTCTTCAAATCATGCTCAAAGATATCCAAGCCATTTTTTATGTGTGACTGATCATACATGTACCATGAAAGATTCTAGAAGAGGGACCATGGATGTATGGTAAAGTTTGGACCAATGTGAATCTAATACTATTGCATGAAGATAATTGAGTTGGATATCGCAACTCATAAATTTCTACACAATCTACACAATAGGAGCTAATGTAGGAGAGGCAAGAGCAATGTCCAAAGATGGAAATGGTGATGCAAATTCATTAAAGTCATCACCAAATAGAAGATGAATGTATTTAATGTTGTCATCCAAATCTACAAGAAGGGACTCTACAAATAAAGATTCTATGTTTGATAGATATGCATCCCAATGTGGTGGATCTGGTGTGACAACAGATTTAGATGTAGCAACAAGTGATGGTGTCCTGGATAGATGGCCAAGTAAGACTAGATGGTTTTACTGAATGAGTTGGAGAAACATGTAAGGAAATACCATGATTGAGAAGAATTTGTTGCATTTCCTCAATTTGAAGAAACCAATATTCTTCTAGTGTTGTATGCTTATACTTTCTACAATATCCACATTTGATTTTCTATTTATTAGGAGGATTCTACATAATTCTCGAATGGAAGGGATTATTTGTGAGAGACATGATCACTTTGAGCCAACAAAATTGAAACCTAAAACATACATAACCCCCTTGATTATCTTTCCCCTTATTTTTGGCACTTTTTCTAGAAGGTGTTCTTTGCAACCAAACATTAAAAAAAATGTAAAAATTACACTTTATAATGATAGTGCACGAGTGTGTCCATTGGATTCATGGCAAGAAAACATGCACTTTTGAAAAAAATAGAGCTCAATTTCAAGTTAAGGATTTTTATCACTTCACAAAATTAATTCTCGTACAAAAAAATTTATGATAAAAAAATTTAACTCCAAAAAATAAAATTTACCAAAAATAAAATAAGGGCAAAAGTTAAGCCCTCTGCGGTTGGAAAGAACACGGGACTAAAACTCCATGTGAGCAGGGGCTAAACTCCAAAAAAAAGTGCACTTTTTGAATGAATAATCACATAAAGTAAAAGGCCATGCTAAATTTGATGGTCATCACAAACTTTTCTAACTTCTGATTTTAAAATCTTTTAAGAGCCTTTTACAACTACACATCAAGGAAGATCGACCTAATACCACAAGAGAATGCTTACGATTTCAAATAGGCAACAGCTATGCAGCCATATGGTTAGACAACTTACCAAGAGAACACTTTTTTAAAAAAAACTAAGTATATAAGTTCCCCTTGGTAAGTTTTTTAACCATATAATTGCATAGCTGTCGCCTTTCAAATAACACGAAGACACATTTTTCAAATCACATAGGATCATTGGCCCTTTTCCCAAAAAAAACATCTTTTAACCCCTCGTCAACTGCTTTTAACTCATCGCCAATTGATGTTAACTCATCACCAACAACACGAGATTGCATGCCCCAGTCATCACTGTCGATGGGCAGGTCAACTGGTGTCCCCAGCCGCATATGGAGACCCACACAAAGTCCTCACCATAATAGATGACTAGGGACAGAGGGATATCTAACGTAGATTTGCACCATACAATTTATTTATTCAAAAAATACAGTGCCTTGAGATACGCAGAAGGCCAAACGAGGTATGTGGATGTTGCCAATGCCAATAGAACATGCTCAATAACTAGATGTCATATGGAAACCTTCAAGGGAGGTCATAACCACATGTAATGACTGATTCACACTAGAAACATAGAAAAAATCAAAACCCTTGGTCAAATATAGGCTATTGGCTTGTAAAATATCTCAAATTTCTCTAATACCATATAGAATCTATCAAGATCTAGAAAGATAAAAAGAAGCACAATAACAAATTGGAACAAGAGTGAATCAAAAATTAATATGTTTTAAAAGTACATGTAAATACAAAGATCCTTTTCATATATAGGTAAGGATGAGAAGGTTGGAAGGTTGCATACAACTATGACAACCCCTCCATAAGAGGAACACTTTTTATCTCAAATGATAAGTGTAACTCAAGTTTGTAACTAACATGCTTAGGTGTCTCAACACTTGTCTCCACATGAGGTAAGACAAAGTCTAAAATAACCTAAGTAAGATTAAGAAGATAAGTATGAATAAGTCTAACTAGTAAGAGATAAATTCAAACTAGATAGATCATACACATTTACAATAACACAAAATACAAAAAAAAATGAAGAATGAGAAAATGAATTGTAGACCATGATAAATTACAATTTTATCTTCAATGTCCCTATATATTTCAACCACAAAATTGCAATGTCCAACTTTCAATTTATGGTGCAAATGGTATATTTATGACCACTATTCATATGTAATGGTTTTGCAATGTGGCACAACCAAATATGGAAGAGAAATTGTGCATTGGTGGGATATTGAGGAATGTATAATATTTGGATTAATGTTGATGTTGGGCATTGTAGGAGGCTAACAAATTTAATTCTCTAATCTTTCACATCCATTATTGTCAGTTATGTCTAGCGGAGTACAATTTGTAATTTTTTTCTCTCCTAATTCATAGAGGCCAAATTGTTTGTTAGTTATGTCCATGGAGTGACAAGTGTTTTAAAATTTTATTTTTAAAATTTATTTTATTAGCTACTAGTTCATATTATAAGATGTTTGAAATCCTATTAAATTAAATCAAAACTACTAAATGCTAACTAATAATGTTTATGCCACTGTAGAAAATCCTCTCAACTTAATTAGTGGTCAAGATTGTAATTATAGTAAGAGAAATTCATGTCGAATCTTGGATTTTGGTATGTTTCATCTAACTTCTTAAAGAACCCATAATTCTATTCATTTAGATTGGAAAAGTAAGTCGTAATCTTTATGAAGAGCAATCTTTAAGATCATCCATAAAATCATAGAGATTGTAATAGTTTTTTAAATAATTTTTAATGCATTTTTAAGTTGGTATTATTGAACTTATGGTACATTATTATTCATTTTAAAGTAGTTTCTATCTCTTTTAATAATTGTAAGATTTTTTTGATTTTTATTTTAACTTTTATTTTATTATAGGTATTTGTTCTAACTATGTAATAAATGTGTCAAAATTATAATGAATTTAGTCATGAGAATAAAATATATATTTATTATAGTTCTTGATTAGAGAGTCATATTAAGGACTGCCAAACCTTATAGTAAATTGAAACACTCATAATGTTGGTTTGGTTTTCAAACATATCCATGATTGCTTCCTCTAAAAATTGGCCTTACACCATATTAGGCTTCCTATATAAAAAAAAAATGAGAAATGATATTAAATTTTTGTAATGTGTAATACACCATTATAGGCAAGTGTTATAAGGACCAAGAATATCAAAAAAAGTTATTGGATCATAGGTTAAACTAGATGTATAGTACATGAAAAGGGGATCCCATAAAAGGGTCATTTTTCCTGGACAATTCATATGGTACATTAGAATACAACACCACCTCAAGACATGTATGATTAACACCACTTGGAAGATGCCAATGAAATATCTATGCTTGAAGGTTTTTTATATCTTTGTTCCTTATGATTGAGAAAGAGAGGGATAATATTGACTTTCAAAAGAATGAATATGAACATATATGATCTAAACCAAATGAGAGAATTGGTGTAAAAGGGAATGGAGATGAATTCGGATGCACTTGGAAATGAAATAGGGGATGAAGGTATTATTTTATGTTGTGGAAGTGACCTCTTTGCATCTAAGTAGACTAGTATGTAGCCTATGTCCACACCCATTTGTAATTGAAACTCACAAGTTTGATAATACTTTCAAGAAGAGTTGTGTGTTTTTAGATGATAAAACCAATATTACATAGGGATTTTAGATTGGGACATGGTAAGTGTTACTATGGATGAAATAGAACAATATTATAGGATAGGATTCATCTAACATGATGATTCATTATGGTGAGGAAGATAGTAGAGAAAATAAAGAAGATATTCTTGTAGGACTTAATTGGGATTTGATGCAACATATACATGAGGTATTAGTATTTAATCATTAAATTTACAAAATTTTACTTTTCCTAATTAGGGAGTATTATTTGGATATGGTAAGAAGTAGAATTTGTAGGAATAATTATAACTTGTCAATATTTAGCTGGATATCTTTCAGTATCAAGTACCCTCATCTTATAGATATGCATTATATTATTCTAATAATTATAATTATATATATTCATTTTTACTTACCAATTTTTAAAATTTGTTCTTGCCTACCATTTCATTGATTAAAACTAAGGCCTTTCCTTGGTAGTGTTTCATATAACTTTAATTATATTTTGTAAAGGTAATCTTGTAAAACTACCAATCCGTTGTCAAGAGAATTAAAATTACTTTCTATATGCATATTGTATATTGAAAAATTACATTATAACAATATATTAAATATAACTAACGTAATATGATTTAATATAAAAATTGTTGGAGTTGGTGAGAAAACAACCCACAGCTCCCAAGAGCACCTACATGCAAACACCTGTCATGAAATGAAGAGAGAAGCAAAGACCTATGGAGGCCTGAACACATTGATCCACAAGAGAGAAGAAATCATTGATGTGCAAAAACAAAAGTTGCAATTCAAATAAAATGAATGTGTTCTAATAATATTACAAGAGAGATCAATCCTTATAAAGGAGATCTGGAACCCTAAAATGGTGAACAAATCTAGGTTGCATGATAAGAATTAATAAAACAATTAATTATTATATGCCTAAAGTTTAGCTTAAGTAGAAAGATATAATAAGTGACTTAATAATTAAATCAAAAAAATTTAATTAATAAGAAAACAACTTATTACTCTAACAACCCCCTTAAGATAAACTTTGGGAGAAGCAAAAACTTAGAAAGAACTACTAAAAGCAAATGGTTCCTAGCAAAAAAAGGTTTGATCAGGTACCCAAGTATAAAAGAGAGTTTTTGTAAAAGAGAAGAAATAGAGAAAACCACATGGGAAAAAATCTACTCCAAAAAGAGACGAAGACTAGTCTAAAGGACTGAAGAAGCCTCCAAAACTAAGAAGCCTCAATATGATTTAATTAATAAGCAAACAAATTGTTACTCTAACAAAAATAAACTATGAGACTATTGAAAAGTGAAAATAACTATGCTAATTGAAAATATAGGAAAAATTTATAAATAAAAATTGTGTTTCAAACTAAGAGTTTTTATAATTGTATCAATAGGAGACCTATATCTTTATTTCACCAAATTACTAAATTTGATCCTAAGTTACAAAATATACATATTAGAGTGATAACATTTTTGGCAATATTTGAACATAACCAAAATCATAAAGGGACCTAAAAGACCACTCTACTCTACTGTCACTATATTTCTCCAAATCCCAATACCCAAAATGAGGGGGGCTAAAGAAACATTATCATTAGATCTAATTTCCTCAGTGTTAAAGTTCATATTGGAGTGTTGAACCTTTGGTAATTTGGTCTTTGGTTTTGTGATATAGGTACATGCAAAGGTTAATATGGTTTTTACAGGTATTGACATCAATTCCAAAGGGGGGGTATGTTTAACCTTTGGTAATTTGGTCTTTGGTTTTGTCATTTATGTCAATAAGACATGTCAGATCTCTCAGTTAGTTATGGTGGTACACAAGATAGAAACTTAATGATCTTATGGAAGTTGATTAAAGTGATCAAAGGTAATTAATATCATGTTATTAATGTTCCAATACATTTATTATATCATTATTGAGGTTTTTGATAAAGTATTAAGTATATAACACTTAATGTTGATTATGAGTGTTAAATCAGTTATAATTTAATAATACTTAGTTTCGGTCTAAATGAATTTGAACATATTAAGTGTTAAACAAGACCAAAACTATTATACCTTTTTGGAAAGGTAACAGGCAAAACTAAAATGGGTTTGAGTCAGTTTTTAAAGATTAAATTTTTGGAGAGAGAAAAATAATTTTGACCAAGACTGGTGTAGGCAGTTATAACCATTTTTTGGCCAGTTTTGGTCTAATTACAATTTGGGATATGTAAAAGTCCTAAAAATTTTGATTTCCTTGGTTTATAAGTAGATGATACATTCCTCTAAAATGTCCAATAGGTTATTTGATCAAAATTTTCTAGAGTGGTACATAATGTGAAGTATATCAAACAGATTGCAGAAAGTTTTTATAGCAGCAAAGAGGAGGGTAATGCTTTATGTTTCTATTTTACTATTTGTGATTTGATTTTGATTATAGAAGTATATAAAAGGTTTAGAAGGGTTTATTCACTTATATGTTAATGGTTTACATCAGTCTTTAATCAAATGTTTTTATAAAACATGAATATTCATTTGGATCTTTAATGTTTTGAAGGAAAAATGTTATTTATCTTTCAAGAATTATAGCATTTTGAAGACCATTGATTAAACTCATCCTATTACATTTAGATGTATTGATTTAAGTCTAAGTACACATTTCATAATTTGATAAAGTCATTTTGAGAAGGCTTGTATAATTTGGTATAATTTGTTGATGTAAAAGAATCAGTATGAGCAATAAGAAAAGAAGTGAATCCTGCTTAATGTCTTCAACTTGGAATTGAAATCTTGTTTAATGGTTTTTATTGTAATAGAGATGATCCTCTGATTTTGTATTTCTTTTACTCATTTTGGAACTTGGTTCTTCTTGTATTCTTGAAGTTGGTGCTTCAGGTATAAGGGATTGGTGTTCCTTGAAATCGGTGTTTCAAAAATAGGGTGTTGGTGCTTCCCAGAGTTGTAGCTCTAAAAGATTTTCTCAAGAGGATAATAAAGTTTCAGATTCAAAGTGGTTTTTGACCCTAAGGGGTTTTCCACTATAAATATTGTGTACTTTATTCTTTTTAAAAATCTTGTTCATATTTCATAAGTATATGCTATAATTGTAAAAATTGAAAAGGACAAGTTTATAAGTGACCACTGATTCACCCCCCACCCCCCACCCCTCTCAGTGGCTTTTATATTCCAACATGGAGTTCAAAAATATTCTAGAACAAGGTTGCTTTATATTTTTGTTTTCCTTTCTTGGTTGAGCTACTTCATTTTACTTCTTATGATTGTCCAACAACTCCTTGTGGAATGTGCAGTTGGCACTATTATTCTAAACCAAGTATGATTGTATCTAACCTCTTGCATGTTTAGTATTTCCCTCCCATTTCCAAGAAATCTAAGGAAATTAATATTTGAGATTTCCATGGTAACTGTAACCTACATAGAAACATGAAGAATGGTGTGTATTTTAAAAGGCTAAAAAAAATTCCCTATATTCTTGTTAAATACCTCATCACATCTAACCTTTGATATTATCCATAATATTTTAGCTGAAAGAGATGACAAGAAAAGACTATATATATATTTATAATATTTTTTGCATTTCTACTAATAATTTCAAACCAAGAATTTTGATTAGTTAGATTCGTTTTATATAAGAGATTGTAGAAGATATTCAATATTTTCTTGGAAAAAAATTCTATAATAAAATGTTCCTGATAGACTCAAGATTCCTATAGATAGAGAAGAGTTTAGTATCAGTATGTTGCACCTTGAATGGAGGACACTGTAATAAGGCTATCATTTTACCATTATGATCAATATTCCACCATATAGACCTATCACCAAAAACATTATTACTTCTTAGACAAAAGTATGTTGTTAGAAACATAATATTTAATGAATTTCCAAGCCTTTCATAAACTCAGAAATACTTTAGAGCCTATAGCGTTAATAAGGTTCCTATAGGTGATGAGGTATGAGATAAATAATCATTTTCAAGTCTTAGTCCTCTTAGGAACAACTGAAGCAATATTATTCCTTATAATAACCTTCCAATGCTTATTGCCATTAAAATATTTGATGATCCATTTAGTTAGAAGGGAATTTCATTGTAGTCTCAGATCTTTAAGCCCTATTCCTCCATGAATTTCACTTATACAATACCATTCTTATTTAATTGAGTGCCTCTCTCTTTTTGTCATTTCTCATTACATCACAAAAAACCTCTGATTTTTTTAATCCTTTTGACTTGGTAGTTACAAAAATTGATAAAAAGGCATAATCAATATTGTAAGAAGATATTATCTTCTTTAAAAATTAAAACCTTCTATGGAAAGGATTTTCTTATTTTATGCATTATTTTTCTTGTATATTTTAGTTTTAATCAACAACCACAAGTCTTTTAGATTTGGATTCATTGTAAAATGGATTCCCAACCATGTACCTTGCTTATTTGGGCCTCCCCATTCCAATTCATGCTTTAGGAGCAAACTTGGTTCATTATCATACTAGTTGAATAGGGTATACATTGGATTTATAAATTTTGGCTCCTAAGGATAAGCATAAATAATCTAGATTCTTCATTAGATAATCCATATTGACCTCATGTAATTCCACAAGTATAGTTTTATCATCTAAAAATTAGATGTTCAGGATGTCTCTTTTGTTAGTGAGGGAAATTCCTTTTATTTTTAAGATCATACTATAATATTTGAGGAAGTATTGAAGTTCATCAAAGATAATCAAAGAGTAGTTTCTTATGGTCACCCCTATCAAATAGACCTCTGTAGAGGGAATGTTGTAGTAAGTGAGGCATTGAAACTTACTTGTGTAGTAGAATTTCTAAGAATTGTATTAATTATATTGCAAAACTCCTTTGGAAATGTAAAAGATTCCAATAACATGAGGAGAAAAATTCAATCTAATCTATCATATAATTTTTCAAAATCTAAGAGAAGTAAGGAAATATTTTTCTTAAATGTTCTAGCCCATTCCATAGACTTTGACCTAGTCATCAAATTCCAAATAATATAACTATATTTGACCAAACCAACCTTGATATTGTTCACAAATTAAAGTAGCACCTCAGTCAACCTAGTTGCCAAAACCTTTCCATAATCTTGTATTTGTTACCATATTTTTACTCATTTTAATTGGAGACCTAACTACTAGATGAGGCTGGGTATGTGCAAGATCATGAGGGGCCAAAAAGTGGTGATGTGAAAAGTATTCACTTTTCACTCGTCCAAAAGCGCATGAAAACACTTGTTGACTTTTTAGTAGGCCTGGGTGTCAGTACACCTGGGAAAACCTGCCACCAAAGCACAGGCCTAATTAGGTACCTGATACCATATTGGGTACCCGATACCTATGGCATAAATTTGAAACCTGGGAGCCCTTTTCCTCATTTCTTTTCACATTTTTTCTTGGGAAAATAGCTTGAAATATCATATACATGATATATTTTTGGGTATCTGATTTTGGCAACAACAAATTCGACTCCCCAGCATATTTGGTAAGTAAATTATTTGTATATTTTGATTATTTTATTTCATTTTCATGCTAAATGTCATTTTTTTTGTTGAAATAGGTTTTTGTATTTATATTTGTAATAATATATGAAATCAGATTGAAATTTAGATTTTCTTTTTATTTAATCAGGCATGGCTGACAATAATGAAGAAAATAACCCTCCTGCACCAAATAACGATCCCGAAAATAATCCCCCATGTCAAAACCCTTGATCTTTAGAAGATTTGATACAAGATAATTTGAACACAATACGAGGTTTCCAAAACACATATCAAAATATACCTACATTAGGTCCCATGCTTGCCACACTAAATACAATTGTTGAAAATATTGACACACTCACACAGCAACATAATGCTGCTCTTCATTGGCGTGATGATATGCTCGCTCAATTTGATGACGGGCTTGACCATGATGGGATTGCGGCCCTTAATATAAGTAAGGAAGATATAGCTGCCCTTTTTGTCAATCCTAAAACCAAAATACAATTTGACCCCAAAAAGCCCAAATTATTAATAAAATGGTGCACAAATGAAGCAATGCGCACACACTTTTGGGATCGCTGGTGGATGGTTTTTGATAAACCACCCCATAGCAATTTGGAGGTCCCATTTTATTTCATAAAAAAAATTTACGATGAGTTTCTGCTTGGTCACCATGTTGATTATTGGAGTATGAGGCCCAACATGGGCGTAGGCGAAGGAGCTCCTCAAACTAGGCCATTTGCCCAGCGTAAAAAAGCCACTATCTTTGTCCCCCCCACTGATGTCGCACCCCCTCCTTGAGTGCAACATCCCGATATCATTGCAGAGGCTGCCTCATAGACTATTAGGGTCATTCATTTGCTGAGTGATCAGTTGATCATGCAGACTAGGTCAGTGTTGCCTCCTAGTGTGGATGATGCTAGCGCATCGACATCTCATCGGAGTTCACGTGTATGTGAGCCCCAAATTTGAATTATATGCAAGAATATGTGCCTCAGACCACTTACTGATGCTGATACATATCTGTATGTTATTGATAAGGAGGATATAGGAGACGCAACTAT